>BGPR01018292.1:0-31078 GCA_013235015.1 Araneus ventricosus | reverse complement strand
CATTTATTGTATCTTAAAAACATTTCCAAAATATGTTTTGTCAGTTTAAAAACTATTTAAAACACTTATATACAAAATCAGTTTGGTACTTGAAGTTATGGCACACCTGCAAGAAATCGCAATATTTATAGCTTGCTCTCCACAACTTGTATTGGAACTAATTAAAGTTTTCTTCACATACGAATTTAATCATTCAGATATATTTGCAATGTATCTGCCATCATTTCTTCCAGCAGTGCTTTAGCTCTTCTCTGCTGGAAAGTTAATCCAGGAATCGGATCCGGATTCCCGAGGTACTGACTTAAATCTAGAGATTTTAAAGAGTCAGTACCTGAGTCTCCAAGGGACAGAGCTTTAAGTATCTTTTCATTCTCTTCGATTTTCTCAGGGTTGGTCTTATTGAGAAAGTTTTCCAATGCTTCCGATTCGATGAGAATTATTTTCTATGTTTCCGGTTGGGTTGGGTTCCACGCTAACAACGGAATCCACCCAAATCGGGGTACCCAGAATAGACCCCGAAGAGTAGCCGTTTTATTTTCGGACAAGCATAAATGTGCCACCCTAAAAAATAGAGAAAGGACACTGACGCATATTCCATGATTATTACAGATAATCTCGAATTTGCACAGTATATTTTGATATGTAATCATACTCGGCAAATTAACTGGATTTATTAAAAATTTAAACAAAGCCAACTTGTATTGCATTCTTTGCGAACTGACGTTTTGGTCAAAATTCTCTTGATAGTTAGTGGTTTTGTTTAGTTCAGTTCGGTTATAATAACCTCCTTACTTTAAAGCAAGCTATTTTGAGATGTACCAGATCCTTATAGCCCAGATTTCAGTGTTTTCTGCGATCGCAATTAGCTGCCGAATCGTACAAAATCATCCAAGTGCCGCAGGCCTAGTGATAAGGTCACAGCTTCAGGGCCTGAAGATTCCAGGTTCGAAACCCGATTCCACTGAGTGTCCCACCGTGCATGGGGGCCAGTTACACGCTAATTCGTACGTAGTGGCTAAACGTGTTCCCGTTTGTATGGTGAAGATTCTAGAGGGGTGCCACCAGGTGTCGTCCTCGTCATCTGGCCACGGTTCAAAATTATGAAGTCTGTCCCAAAGTAGAGCTCGTGCTACTTCAAAACGGACGTTAAAATAACTATTGGTAATAATTAATTACACAACTTTTGCTGCTATTTGCCTCATGCTCAACCCTAGATTAGAAAAAAATTAGATTGAATAAACCTGATAAAAATGCTGCGCCGGGGATTATTATGGACTGTATAAAATCAATCAATAAATAAAACGTCTCAGTTGGTGTTAGAATTTGCTGCTATTCGTTCAAGTTTCAGCTCTTGTATTGAATAACCCATCTGTTTAGTTTAGCTGCATTAACGAATCTTAATTTGAAGCAACCGAGGGCTTTGTGGGACGGACCCTCGTAATTTTAAGCTGCGATTCACTTGAAGGCAAGCTATGCCATTTTCTCTGCCCTAAGACTTTTTTTTTTTCCCCACCTATTTAAGTCGAAAAATAAGGCAAAGCATTCACGGATATTCCAAAGTTTGTTCCTGAGACAAGGACTAAAGTCGCAGAATTTACCTATCACCCTCAGTCTTCCTCCACACGTGGAGGTTTCTGATTTTCATTTCTAACTGACGTGAGGCCCCACCCAGTGTAGGCAGATCCATTGATGTGCTGCCACCCTCTAATCGAGGTCTCAAATCGGAATCGGTGATTGAGTTTTAGAATTCTTAAGTTCTTTTGAATTCCATCATCATTCCAAATTTCATACGTTTCGACCTTGACTATTGGTTTTTCATTCCTGTGTTCCAAAATTCCATTTTGGAAGAGCTGTGAATAGCCTGTTTTATACAGCGGTCAGCTGAGTGAAGCATGGTTTTGACTGACCTTCGCTACGTGGAATACATGCAAATAGTGGTGGCTCTTGGGCCCACCTTCTGACGACGGGTCGAACCCTCTACAAGTGGGCGCACGAAATGAGTCGTTCGTACTATGAGTTATGATGCGCCTGTCTACGGTTCCTGCTTTAATTGTCGCGGCGGCCAGTCATTCAGTTACCCGTTATGCCTTGGCATTTCGGGGTTTTCCTTGTGTATACAGAATTGATAGTTTCATTGATAAGATAACTGGGTACTTGTTTGTTAAAGCGGCCACCGAGTTTACTTGGCGACTTTCGGATTTCGCCAAGCTCCTAAGTTCAGTTCTGGTCATTTCCGAACGGAATTGCTTATGACTGCCGTATTTCTGTGCACTATGTTGACTTTTTGGCGAAGGGACAATTTGAGGCGAGAGCTCGTTTTGGAATTTTAAAAAAACGTAGATTCCCAACAGTCAATGAGCAAGCGTAACTACTAGGCTCCCGCTTTGATGAAAGTGAAGCCGCTGATGTTTTTTTAAGTTTAAAAAATTTACGCTGTACCCACTTCAGATGCCGCAGGCATCGCGTGCGCAAGAGACCAATAAAAGGCTCACTGAGCACCGAAAACATATATGCTCACATCTCCGAACCGTCTTCCTCTTAGCGGTAAGATTTTATCACCATCTTGGCGATTTATCTCGGTTGCTCGGCGATTCAATCTCGGTGGCCGCTATAACGTGCAAGTACCGCTACCTGGCATTGGCTAATGTAAAAACTGCATGCAAGACAAAAATCACTAGAGCATGGATGTAAATAGTCAGCGAAATCTATTTTAAAAGAGCTAGAAAGAATGTAGTACAAAACTTCGAAATGCATCCAAATAATAAATGTATTTAAAAAGTAGGTAAAACAATCCTTTCACATAGTTTAAGAAATATTTGGTACTACGTATAAGAATGCAGAAATTGCACTGCTACATCCATAAAGATCCAAGTGAAATTTCAGAATAAACATTTTTCTCAGTCTAAAAAGAATTGCAGTTTTCATCAAAGAATTTAAAGTTTATGAGGTGTTTCCGTTATTCTATGTTTCTTTAACATAACTATTCTGTGCTGACTTACTATCTGTAAATTTCGTGATGCGGAATGCATGATGTAAAAGATCATTCAAAACGAACTGTAGGGCAGACGTTAAACCTACAGCTACCAAATTTGGCTCGTAGTTACTTTCTGCGCAGTAGATGCCCAAATAAGTAGTAAAGAAAGGATTTATTAAAATTCTAGAGTTTTAATCAATTCAAAATTAACCGCGATTTTGAAGAGTTTCCTCAATAACTACGGAGCATATAATCTCCTTTGGCACAGTATTATTAAGTTAGATTTATTGTGTTATGTAACTTTCTTCCCATCACAGCTCAGGACTGGAGATTATAGGTCTTCGACCCAGTCTCTCCATAAACAAACTAATATCGGTGTGGGAGCATATAATCGCACAAAAAACTATTCAAAATACACCACTTTAAAATTCAAAAAATTTAGCTTTTTTCAGTGATACGATGCTTTTTACTTCTAATTTTTTCTTTAATAAAGTTTTCAAAATTAGTTTTAAACATAATATTTTAAAAGTGAGTTTTGTTTATATAATCGTGTGCAACAAAGTAGCAAGTTGCGAATAATCAATATGAATATTTTTAAAGGTTCGCGAGTGACTAACCATAAATAAATGACAGATTTTTCAGTTTGTTCTAACTAAAGCTTTAGCATAATACGAAAAAAATTGATGTATTTTTAGAACCATAATATTTTTAGGCTTCATTTCCTTCTGTAAATTGCGTGATGTAAGAATCGTTATGCACTGAATGCAACGACAGATTCAATAAAGCCAGACGAAACCACGAGAGACATTATCATGCTACAATGTTTCGGACTAGAAGTTCGAATCTCCTTTAAATTTTTTACATGAAAAGAATCGCCACATACCGAAATAATTGAACTGCTGTCATTTAACCCTGTGACTGCTTCTGCTTATCCCGCGATTTCCGCGGGGAGGAAGCAAGTCCAGTTTCTTCTGCATCCTGCAATTTTCGCAAGCTGATGTGTTTACTCAGTACTATTAGAGCTCCGAATCATATTATACTGATAAAGCCTTGCACATAAAAATAATTCGATTGGTTTGACGGTATTTTAACATGTTTGCGAACATTGCATCTAAATAGCGATTTAAAAAAAATTCGACCGGAGGCTGTCTCTGCGAAACGCCCCTGGGATTGAGTGGCGTAGACCTACTTGCCTTTTCTCTGTTGAATGAAACTAAAACCAACTCGACTCAATAAAATCGATGGAAAGGACAGCTCAATTAAATCAACAATTGTTAATAATTAAGGACAGTTAATTAATCGATTACTCCACTGACTTTCTGTGACTAAAGTAGCTCAATGTGACTTTGACCTATGCTCTATGACCTTTCTCCGTTAAATGAAGTAATCTGAATGAATCAATTAATCTGAAATTAATACAGTTAATATACCGCTCACAACAGATGTGTACGCGCGTATTGGTCGCTTTGACGTCATCAAAATTATTCGTGATTTTCACCAACTTTGCAGCTCGACTGTGACTAAACCGTAATTACAAATTCTAAAATTCTTTTTGCGATCTTCAAGGTCCACCCTTCTCTGTTAAATGAAACTAAAACCAACTCTCTATGTTATTTGGCTGCGGAGCTATAAACGTTTAACTTTAGCACAAAATTAGACGTAATTCAACAATTCTTGAGTAATAATATTTCGCTTGAACCTCAGATCGATGAATGAATTGTCCTAGTCTGCGTGCGCACGCATCGGTCGCTGTGACGTCATCAAAATTTTTAGTGATTTTCACCAACTTTGAAGCTCGACTGTGACTAAACCGCAATTCCAAATTCTAAATTTTTTGCAATCTTTAATGTCAACCTTTTTCTGTTAAATGAAACTAAAACCAACTCTGTTATTTGGTTGAGGAGCTATAAGCGTTTAAAAATACCACGAGAAGAGTCATAATTTTTTCTTTTCCCGACACACCATTAGACCACTATGAAGAGACGTCAAAATACGCACTCCGATGGTGAACCCTCGGTTAGTCGCAATATCCAAGAGATAAGCATACAGTCTGCCTCTATTAATCGTTTCTAACGCATTGGATTTTCTTACAGAATATTAATTTGCGGTTAAGCTGGAGTTTACGGTGCCCGCTTACTTCGTTCCTCTTAGGATCGCCAAATCTTTGCCGCCAAGAACGGCGATGAGAGAACATTTGCTTTGGTTGCGTCTAAATGTTTTTAACGAGTGACAAGCGCGCATGCGCACAAATTGATCCTTTCATCGGTGTTTTACTTATCAGGCTATATTGCGCCACGTTTCGATTGGACTGTTTTGTTCAACTCTTCGATGCAATTGGTCGATAAATTCGAATTTGAATAAAACTTCGTTTGGAATTCTTCGGATGGGATATAGGTTCAGTACCGTGTATGTTATTCTGTGTGTTTCGTTCCTCAATGAATAAGCGAAGCTACGATTATTCCGCTATGCTGAAAGCGAAGCCGCTGATGTTTTTTTAAGTTAAAAAATTTGCCCGGAACATGCTTGAAATGCCGTAGGCATTGCGCTCGGAAATTCTCGTTTCCTGAATTTTTTAAAAAACTTGGATTCCTAACATTCAATGAAAAAGCGGAGCTACTAGTTTCCTGCTATGCTGAAACCGAAGCCGCTGATGTTTTTTTAAGTTAAAAAATTTACCCGGTACACACTTGAAATGCCGCAGGCATTGCGTGTTCAATCTCGTTTTCAGGAGACGCATGCGCAAGAGAGCAATAAAAAGCGTACTGCACATCTAAAACAGTATTTGGCGACGGCACATAAAATTGCGCCAAGAAGAATTGGCGAGAAGAAGGCCGGCACCGTAAACTCCAGGTTTACCTAATTTGCATTTTAATTCAGACTAATTTCTTTACTTATAAAAGAAAAACTATCAAAACCGGATGTACATGTTACAAAATAAATTTTATAGCCGCGAGATACATACGAAGGGTTAAAAAGCTCTCGAGGAATTTTCTATTAACGATATAAAAATGGAGATTTTGAATGAGAAATATCCAGAAAAATATTAATTGACAAAATAAGCATAGAACTCCCAGAACTTTCGCTTAATATAATCCTTCACAAAATCGTACTTCTAAACAGCTTTGCATCGAACATGAGAATATTTTATGCAGCGAATTTCCGATAAATGAGACCGATGCCCTACATTTATTGCTTTCATGAGTTTCACCATTCCAATAAATTTATCCATAAGGAAAACAAATATCAAGTTACCTCAATGCAAATATTTTTATTCTACAACAGTATTATGATAGAGAAACTTTATCAGATGATTTACTTGTTAAGCAAAATTAAATAAAGTTTAAAAAAATACTTAATGTAAAACGAAGATAATGATCAATAGTGCAAGCTGTTAAAACCAAATATATTTTTGAAGCTACAAAGCAAATGGTATAAATACCACGGAAAACATTCAAATTGTTAATGTGTTACAATAAATCAAAATCACATTTTCCCATTTTCAGAGGAAAATGGTCCATATACAATGCACAGAAGCTACACTGAGAAGTCTTTAGGAATCGAAGTAAATTTTCAGAATACTCATTCTTTGTCATATTCGTCTAGAACTTCAATAAGGCATTTAATTGTGCTTTGCAAATGCTCCAGAATTCCGTCTGCTTCCGTCTGGATACGACCTTTTGACTTCCCATGACATGAACTTTTCGAATGGTTGTGCCTGATGACTGCTTCAATGATGTTCTCGTACCGTGCGTTATCCGCCATCTGTCCTGGAGCGTCATCGTTAGTTTCTGAATCGGAATTCAAACTCGGACAGAGTTCAGAAGTTGATTTCGAGTCTCCTACTTTTTCAACAGCTTCTAAAATTTTCGGCTCTTCAGGTAGTTGCGCTATTTTTTTTCTTAATTGAATCGGGCAGGCTCTCATTCAAATCATCATAACTCGGTATTGGAATAAATGCATTATTTTTAATCTCGAGAACACTCCTTGCCAAATTTGAGCTGGACTGATGTATTCGGATGTATTTGCAGGGCCTACAAACTCAAACCTTCACCGGTTCTTTCGCACTACCTGTAAACTCTTTCTTCATGAACGTTCTGAAATTCATTAACAGGAAGCATTAGGGTCGTGAGAGAGATATTTCTCAGAAAACTTCTGATCCAAAATAATTAGGGATTATTGATAAATTACAACCGCGGCGAAAGCCCCTCCACACCTGCCAAGGCTAACCAATGCTCTTCATAGCTAATGTTTCGTAAAGTTAGAGGTGTGTTCAACTATTTGCACCAGTTCGAACTGTTTGATGCTTAGCCGTAATATAATATAAAACACTAAGAAATTCTCTCAAATATATTAAAGATTTGCACGGGCACCGTGTAGACAGACGACGTCACATACATCACCACAGACATTTCCGGGAAGACAGCATTTCGCCAATTGAGAATTTAAGAAAAAAGTCTCAAATCTTAAATAAGCAATTATTTGTTTAGTAGAGAAAACTCTTGTCTGTTCGGAAGAACCACTCTGTTAAGCTGAACAGGTTAAATCTTCCCAACATCTCTTTCCTTCAATTAATATGCCCGAGCATTTGATTGTCTTCGCACTGTATATCTCCCATGGTAGTGCATGAAAATTGTATAAGAGCTATTTGATTGAAAACAAATTTAAAAAATTTGAGATTACCAGAAGTTTCATTAAGTCAAAATGAGAAAGTTGACATTAAAATATAGTGAAAGAAACTTAACGGTTGCTTGTGCTAGCTCTTCGCTTTGAAATTATTAGACGGATTAAACTAATTTCTGTATTGCTCTGCCTGAGCTGTTCCTGTCAGGGTATGGGAACGTAAATAAGATATCCATAACAATAAATCTGTAATTACCTAGAGGTGTCAACATCCGAGCAGAACAACAGCAGCAGAGAAACTCTGCAATAAAGCTATAATATTTCATCCATTATTGAAAATAGTGATCGGAATGTATTTCGGAATTATGATGCGAAATAAAGCTATTTGCACGTTATAGCGACCACTCGAGATGGAATCGCATAGCTAGGAGATATAGTGCCATGGGTGGAGCACGGTTGGGATGGCAAGTATTTTCTGACGCAGTGAGTTTTATTGGATCTCTTTGTGTATTGCGCGATAGCTGCGGCGTCTGAATTCGGGCAGATTTTTTTTAACTTTGAAAAGGTCAGCGGCTCTGCTTTCCTAAAGCGGGAACCTAGTAAACATCACGCTTATTCGTTTTAATGTTTAGTTTAGTTATATTAACGTCCTCGTTTTGGAAGCAACAGGGGTATTTGATGACGGACCTAGTTTTGAACTACGCGGTCAGATGATTTCATGATGGACTACCGAGCCGCCCCCTCTCAAACTTGAGTACGTGTAAAAGTGATGAAATGGATAGAGACATAGATGGTCACAGCTTCGGGTTAGGGGTGAGAGCCATGAATACGAAATCAGGGTGCTGGCAAAGCATTAATTTTAATAAGTTTCTATATATATTTCACGGGGCATGGTCACATTCCCTATCTTACCTTCACTCTAAACTAGTTATCTCCACACGTATCTGCTGAATCATGTTGGGTGAGTGCAGATCATTATTTCTTCCTCCGTTCCCTCACCAGGAGTTCCCATCTACGAACAACTACACAACAAACACAAAAGCGTGGTTTGTCTCTAACAACAGACAGGCTGTCACCAAATAAGGCGCTTCAGGACCAACAGAACATTTTATGCTACACTGGACTCCAGAGAAAGACCATAACTGACTCAATGATGTCTGAGGTTCGTGTTACTTTCTATCTTATCATATTGAAAGACTTTTCACTCTTTTTATCTTTTACCAGTTTGGCAGGAATCAATGACATCTCCTCTCTCACAGATTGAAGCCATTTCACACTTAAGGTTCAGATTTTCTGTACCTGACTTCCTGCCTGTTGAGCTCTCCTTTTTTTTTATATTTTTTTTATTTTATTATTTAAGGATGGAGCTTTTAAGAAATGCTTTTATTTTATTTAATTTTACACTGATGACTCCCAGTTATATAGGTTTATAGTGTGGCTCTGCTTCCACTTGTTTATGCGGACCCTATTGCAACGGCCTGTGGTTCCTTGGTGTGGGATTCTCTGACGCCCTAAAGACATATTGGTCCATGAGCCCCTGCCACATTGAGACTGTCTAAATTCCCGAGTCTCTCTGCAGTTCTGGAAACCTGTTGCCACGTTGTCAATGCCCACCGTTGTTTGGGGATTTTTTTTTTTTTGGGGGGGGTTATGGGTCTATGCATTCTACTTTTGACCTGTTTCTATTTTCAGACTCAAAATTTATCTCTTTCTCCTCTCCCATTGGCCATTTTCATGTTGTATATAGACATAGAGTAATTTTTAACTTATGCGTCTTACTCAAAAAAACACTTAATTGAGAATTTGATATTCCTTATACGCGGGACGTGGACTGTTGCTGACTAAGGGAATTTTCCTTCATCTCAGAAGTAATTATAAATCTATGTATTTAATTCCATGTTTGGTACAGTTTGTGTTTTGTGATGTGTGTTTTGTTTTATAATGGGGTTTCAATTTATTTATATATATTTGATTTTTACTGATTTTTTTTCAATACTGTCTATCTATATTTTTTTATATATTTTTACTGTTCCTGCTTGCCGGAGCAGTAAATCAAGCTTACTCTTTCCCTCACTCTAGGTGGATCGAACCACGTTTATATATTCCTACCTCTTGTATTTTAAAAATTACTGCCCTGTTTGGGCAATGCCTGTATCATCTTATTAAAATCTACTAACCTGTCCTCCACATGCTGGTGAGCGTCTTCTCCTGTTGTCCTACTGGCCTTGGTAACCTCTTGGGTAGGCCGCTGGTAATTTTACGCCACACCAGCGGGAGGGTTAACGCGGCCATCATGTGATTTAACGCAACAGACCCCATATTAACAGCGGATCGTCATTGGAATTACTGAAACTCAAACCCCTCCTGCAGCCGAGACCTCATCAGGCCACCGCAGGCTTTATTCACTGAATATTAGAATCTATTTTTTTAATTCAGAAATGAACTCGACCTCAAATCGTGTCCCTTTCTCCGAGTCAAAAAGCAACAGAATACGGTGAGTCCCTAAATCCAAACCGTCGAACTGTAGAATATTAGATCTGGAGCTTGAACTGGGAAACTGGGAAGAGATCGCCAAGTAAACTCGCTGGTAACGCTTTTAAGCTCATTTCTCGAAAATAACGAATGAACAGCGGCTAGGTAACAGAAGTAGGAGTCAAGGTCAGTATTTAGTTTTTCGCCTCCTACAAGTTTTATTTCTCGTCTTTTGACCTATAAAATGTAAAAATATCAAAATCGCCCGAGGGCCAGATGCCCTTCGCCCACCCTCCATCCACTGTACAGATTCCAAAATTCGAAAATAACCCATATGACTTTTCTTTTGAAAACATGAATCACATTAAGCAATAACGTCGTCCATATTTTTTTTAAATATTACAAATATGGCAATGCATCGTTGAAGATACACTTAAAAAAATCAGATCTCATATTTCAGTAAAAAAATTGGCTGTCTCATTTTGTATCGAAAGGCATAGCAAAAAACAAAGAATCATCGTACATAATTATACGTATACCGATCCTATAGGATGAAAAAAGAGAAAGTATTTTAAAAATACAAAACAACAATAATAGAAACAATTTATGGTACGCGCAAAGTGCAGCCATCCAAGGAAAAAATTGCGTGGTACAGATACAAAATACAAATTAAGGGAAGTTTTAATTGTGCTAGAGGGTAAAAATAATAAAATATTAACAAAAAACGAATGAAAAGACGAGGGAGGAAGAAGAATCTGGTGGATGATGTCATCAGAGCGCATCCATGCAGATTCAAAATAGAATATGGTTTTCTGTCGAGGAAAACACCTTTAACCAAATTTGAATTCTTCTAAGGCTGAACCTATTCGGAGCAAATTGGAAAGAAAAAATTTATCAACGAAGAAAAATTGCACTTAAACATAGTCTGAAAAAGGGGCTTAAAATGTACCTCTCTTGTAGAATGGGGAAAAAACAACGCTCAAAATGAACTTTGTTTTAGTGTTCATCTATCTCCTATCTAGTGATGAATACACAACTAAAACCTAATAACTTTTTTGTTGTTTTTCATAAGTTTTTTTATAGTTTTTATTTTGTTTTAGTATTTTTAAATTTGTTTAATTGTTTTTTATGTATTTTTATATCTTTTATTTTCATTTTTTATTGTTATAATTCAGAGAATTTGCAGGGGAGCTTTAAAAGGTCAGAAGTGTGGTATGAGTATTATAGCTCTTTCCAGTGCAATGGAGAATTTGAAGTAAAAATTAATTAAATAACCCTAAGAGATATAAAATTCTTTAATTCTTAATTTTAAAGAAATATACAGGTAGCCGTTTAATTAAATAATCTTTAAATTGTCAATGGCCTTATATTTTACCTCATCACAATTAAAACTCCCTTAATTTGATTTTATCCTTAGGAATGACCTCCCTTTTAAGTAAGTTCTGTTCTGCCTCGGAAAATATGTACAATAAATGATGTTACAAAATTTTTTATTATATATTTATCATATTATAGTCGTATTCTGCATTATTGCATGCAAAAATTAAAAGATTCTTTTATTTGTGATATTTTTTAGCTTCAATTTATATGTGTCCTCCTTTTTTCGGAGTGTTTTTGTCACGTTAACATAATCCACTCGTCAAATGGAAACAAATCAATGATGAAGTTTTCATGTTACATTAAATGGTTTCTAGCATTCTGTTACTTATTTGATTGAATTTGTAATATAACTTAAACTCATCTTACCATTGATTAACATTGAGTTGTATGAGTAAATTGTTTAGAAGTGAATGCATCACCCATGTAGTGTTAGGGTTTTTTTCTTTCACTTTGAATTAATATAATACAATTAAATGAATTTCTCCAACGTCGCACCTCATTTTGGGCATCATACTCAGGGTTTGCAAAACCTAGCAGCCAAAGTTGCCAAGAAACTCTATTGCAAAATTATGAAAATATCGTAATACTGGCGAATATCATCGGGCCAATAAGAAGATAGTGACAGTATAGTGATTCCCAAATTCTAAACACCATATGGGCTTATGTTTTAAAGCTAAATATAAATTGACGCCAATGTAGACTTTTTTTTATATTACGAATATCGCAATAATCGTTGAAAATATGTTGCAAAAGAATTAAAACCGATATTTCAGATGCATTTATGCATTATATTCTTTATTAAAATGGAAGAGACAAAAAGAAAATCTCAAAAAAAAAATAAAGTTTCATATTATGTTGGTTTCGGGTTTATGTGTGAATTAAATTATAGTATTTTGTCATATTAATTATAAATCTACTGCGCATTCACCATATGTTAATTGTATGTGTTAGCTGAAAAAAGTGGCGAATCTCAAATAAGAATGTTTGAGAAAAGTTGATTTTCGTCACATTATCAAAATGAAATTTAAAAAATAAACTTTATATGGCATTAAGCTTTAGGCAATGTGTTCTAGTATGCAATTTATGATGGTGAGATATTAAGAGGGTCAAATGGACTACAAATCTTTCAAAACGCAGTTTGAAAGTGGAGATGGCCACTTTTGTAGCTACACGACACAATTCAACTATCCAGTCATTTATTAGATACTGTATGAAAGACGAAATAAAAACGAATCGATTTATCATGCAATTTTTCCGTATAATCTTGAAAATGTTTTAAAAAACATGTTAAAGTCTAAATTAAGAATTAAATTTACAATTTTTTACGGTATTAGATGAATTCAAACCTCTGAGAGAAACTTAAATAACCCCATTCAAACGAGTGAATTTTAAAAAAACATTGAACATTTCTTCAGAACAATAAGTGCTCTTGTTCATGACAAGTAAACTTAACCTTCCAGGAAACGCCAGTATGCAGGAGATACTTGTATCGTGCATCATATTATTGCATATTTAAATCTTGTTCTTTTACAAAAATGAATGCAACTTTTATTTCTGTAATCTGTATTTATTAGTTTTATACTAAACAAAGATTATAAAAATAGAAATTGCACTTAAATTTATGAAAGAACGATATAAGTATGTAATGCGATGCGCAATACTTGCTGTATATGCTCGCCTTCTGGCAGGTTAAAAGACAATGCTAAAAATATTACAATGATTTTATTTTTCGTCTTGAATGATACGGAAACTACATTTGTTTTCAGATTTTAATTCATATTGAATCATTTTTAAATATTTTTTATGAAATCATTAAACCACTTCGTTGATAAACTTTTATTTGACAACACATTTTGCAGGTTAATGCAGTAGCGTAGCTAGGGTAAGTGAGGCCCGGGTCATAATGATTTTTTAGCACCCCACGTCATCGTGAGTGAATTAGCTCGTGTAAGCTGCGCCTGGGGGGGGGGCATTCTTGCCTGGGGCAAGGGCCTGGCATTCTTCCTCCCCATCATCGTATTTTACTTTAAAAAGTGACATTAATGTTTTGTGTCTGTGGTCATGGGCGTAACTAGGGTAAGTGTCACCCGCAAAATAAGATACTAATATGATTTTCTTTCATCCAGCCGCAGCTGGAAGATCTTTGGTTCCAAAGGGTCGCATCTCCAGGAATAAAATCTTCAATATTATCAAATTCATTCACACCACTTTTTACTCCAGATTAAGATTACTTCAGACAGGCCTCGTCAATGTCGATTCAGCGCCATCATCACTGCGTCATCGCGCTCATCCCGTGCACCAGTGCTTTCAAATTACTGAATCAAAGTCTGTTCTCAGATTTTTTCTTTTCTCACCGCTCAGTGTGAAGTGTTTCGATCCCTCTCGGAACTTTAACAGTTCTCAAAAGTGATGCGTGTTACGAAGTTCACCACTTTTAGAAAGTACCGCAGAAATATGTTATATATCACAATATGTTTCGCAGTATTGTATATATTTGTAACTATTTGTTGATGTCTTCCAGTATTTAGAATTTTTTTTTCCTTTCCTTCTTGTTTAACTGTTTCATACGTTTTATCACTGGCCATGCTCATTTTCATACTTTAGCTATTTTTAACGCGTCTTTTTTCAGTAACAGTTTTCCCAATTGTGTTTGTCATCCTTCTATATAGTTTACCTCAAAGGTCCTGACCTTCCATTGTATCCCTCATGTTACCAATCTCTTGTTTTCAGTATAGTAGCTTGGTGGTCGCAGTAATCTTCCACTTCCTGTCCATTCAAACCGCTTATAAAGAGTCATAAGGACTCTAGGCACGGGGACAGGAGGTGGTGCTATGTTTTGTCATCAGTGAATTAGCAAGACCACCAGGGGGCATGGTATTAATTTTACGTTCTCTCATCATATTTTCCTTTAAATATGACATAAACACAATAATATTCAGACAAACTGGCGCCCGAGGTATCTATAACCCCTTGCCCTATCCTAACGCTACTTGGTTAACGGCATTTTATGAAATTGCAAATTCGTAATGATTTTTTAAATTTTATCAGGTTTTTTCATGTTTATTCCCAGTCCTAACGATATGGCGGCTAACTTTGGACCAGGGCCGGATTACTAAACAGGCAATGTAGGCAACATCCTATGGCCCCCAAATTTTTCGGGGCCCCGAAAATATTATTTAAAAAAATTATTTTCAGGGTTTGCATTTGATTTATAAGAACTGTGTATATACTCGGACTTACTGAAATTAAAATGAAGTATCATTTACATTTTAGAACGTTATTCTTGGGATTTTTTCATGTTTTCAAATTCGTTAGCAGATCAATGTGTCAACAGTCCCGATAAATTTTGCATTAGAAATTGTGTTAAGTTTTATAATTTTATAACATTTTATTTAAAATAACTAGTAAATTTTAATCTTTTATACTGAGGTACTAAAACCTATTTTTGGGGGGATGATGCGCAAAAAAAAAAGTTTTGTTATTGCAGTTTATCATAATGTTTCTTACTGAAAAACTGCTTATATAGATATTAATTTAAAATCAATAAAAAAGATCAGCTTTCGGAAATTGGGGTGGGGCCACGAAACCTACATTGCCTATAGTCCCCTACAGGGGTTAATCCGGCTCTGCTTTCGACCTCAGAAGAGTGAATTTACTGAGAGGGAGAAATGTACGGAACGCGAAGTGAGAATCGCGAAGAAAAAAACAGGGTTGTAATAAATACGAAGGTGTAAACGTCTCATAACTTATCAAAAGGTGATGGGTAATTATTATTATCCGAGTGGTAAGGTCTCGGCTTCGGGCAGGAGGGTTCCAGACAGATCGCCGCCCCATGTCTCCATGGCTACAACCATTACTGTTGCTGAACCAGTTGGATGGACATGGGACAGGGCAGGAGGGTTCCAGATTCGAAACTCGATTCCACTGAAGATCCATCGTGTATGTTGGTCTGTTGCATGTTAAATTATACGTAGTGGGTCAGACATCCTCCCGTTGGTGTGGTGCGGAAGTTTGGAGAGGGGTTTCAGCTCAGATGTCGCACTCGTCATCTGACTACGGTTCAAAATTACGAGGTCCTTCCCAAAATAGCCTTCGTGTTGCTTCAAAAAGTGACATTAATATAGTGTGGTCATAAATTATTGGAACCATTTCAAAAATTAACAAAAAAAACTTATGATTTTACAACTATTTTTTTTAATTAAAGCGCATTTAAAAAAATTTCAGATAGGTAACGCGCTGTTAGGGTGGTCTGGAGGTCATAAATTATTGAACATGTCCCATTTTTGAAAGCCGTTATCTGCGAAACTCTTAAAGCTAGAAGACAAATAAAAGCGTGTCGTTTAGGGAATTGTACGCTCTTTAGCACATCGTTATAGACGAATTAGATGCAAGCTCCAGGAAAGACAAAAAGTAAAGAGCTTATAATACGGACAAAAATACAGTCAACGCAACCGCCAACTCAACTGTATCTCCAACTCTGATCCCAATTTCAACCGAACTAGGGTTACCAGCGTTGGGTAAGGAGTTGGTAGCAGTTTTTATTTTCTACCGTCAGAAATATAACTCTATCCTTATATTGGGCGAAAATCTTATTCGTGGTTGTTCGTTGTTGTCACTTATTTTGATTCTTATATACGTTATTAACCTTCCAGCGGGCGCGCTTGCACAAATTTTACGACATATCGTGCATCGTATTACATAAATATATCGTACTGTTTTACAAAAATAAATACAACTTTTATTTATGTTATCTTTATTTATTAGCTAAATAGTAAACAAAGATATAAATAAAAATTGCACTTCAATTTATAAAAGAACAATATAAATATGTAATGCGATGCACAACGCAAGTATCTTTTTAAAACGCGCGCCCGCTGGAAGGTTAATAAAGAGGATGGATAGAAATATGAGGCAATGCATATCAGCTGGGAACGACCACTTCGTGGGAGCCGCCATCTTTGAGTATGACGTTGTGTATTATGACGAAAGCAGTCAACAATTCATCTGATTGGTTCAGATACAAGGTTGGGTCAACTCTGTCGCGAGAAATCGACAGGGTTGAGTGTATTTTCCTCAACCCCAACTTCCATATCAGACGGCAGATTAAATTCAATTCTCAAGTTTTAAGTTGAACGTACGGTTGAGTTGGCAAATATTTGCTCGTGTGATATGGCTTTAACCGTGCTCGCTCTAGACAATTTATAAATCAAAAGAGAAAGAGGTGAACGTATTCTGCGGACATGTTTAACTTAATAAATTTGTTATGCAAGTCAAATTCTTGTGAGCAGCGAAGATTCCCGAAGGACGATATATCTCGTCCTTAGCGATGAATGTGTTAATTCACATGTAGTGTGAAAACTGAATATTTTTCGAGATACTTAAGAAAAACTAAGAAAGGAAACCAAAAAACGTGCATCGGCTTCTGCTGATCGGTAGCCACTGCGTATGGAAATCTCTCGCTGTAGCAAATTTAGAACGCCGTAATGGTACGCAAACTATTTGAAAAAAATAACTTTTTTATTTGCTTTCTCATTGAACAAAAAACGTGGTTGTAACATTATTACTTTTTTTTATTAATTTTTGAAATGGGTTCAATAATTTATGACCACCCTGTATAATCAAACCAAACCAAGACTAACTATTCAAAATACTCGTCTGATATCTCATGACGCGTAACTTCTCAGTAGTTTCTGTCAGAGGAATATATTTTATTAGGTTCTTGAATTTTATCAACAAAGTTTATCCTTTTATCTTTTATTTCATATGTAAATGAGTGTTTTTTTTAAATTTTTTTAATATTTTCTCTGCTTTTTTTTAAAAAGGCTTGTTTCATCAGCACTAAACCTTGTATAGTTTCAAAAAGGAGCACAAATCTAATTTATCAAATCATAACGTGAATCCATTACCAAGATTCAAATATCAGACTATGAGTCCTTGCAAATTCAGTCGTTATCTATTGATATGAGGTTAAAAAAACTAAATGTTTAAAAAAATAACACATTAATTTTGTGACTCGGTTAATTCGTCGCTGTTATATCAAAATGCCGTATGACAAATTCACCAAAACATTTTATTGTTCCAAAACACTTGTATGTTAGCTACATCTGCTGTCAAATTGTTGTATGTTATTGTTATATGCCGTCACAAAATGCCATATGTCGCTAGAGGTTCTAATTATTACGTCAAAATTACGTGTAAGGTTTTGCCATACGGCGTTTTGATATAACAGCGACGACTTGACTCATTACATTAATGTCGTATTGTCAAATTAGATGAGGATTATAGAGGACAAGTTTAGTTTAGTTACAACGTCCCGTTTTGAAGCTACACGATGGCTATTTGGGATGGACCTCGTCATCTTGAACCATGGCCAGATGACGAGGACGAACCTGAGCTGGCAACCCCTCTCCAAACTTCCACTCCACACCAAACGGAGAACGTTTGACCTAAGAATGATTTAACGCGAAACAGGCCCACATACACGACGGATCTTCGTTTGAATTGGGTTTCGAACCTGCAACCCTCCGACCCCGAAGACGGGACCTTACCACTAAGCAACCGTGGTCCCGTTTAAAGCACAAACCTCGCCTTTTTTATCCGTAATCAGATGACAAGCATGATACTAGATAGTCACTTGTGGTGCCTCTACGAAAAATTTGACATACACCGAAACCTCATACACGATGAATCAAGTATCGAAACCTCAATCCTCTCTCTGATCGTGAAGTCGCGAATCTCCCGTCAAGCCATAGCAGCGACTGCATATCGACCGAAATAACTGGTCAGATGAAACAACCTTCGTTTTTAGATGCGCATGTACCTGTGATCAGAACAGTTCGCGAATGAAATCTTTGTCTATAGGTGCGTATACACTTGCGAGCAGAACAGTTCGCCATCCGCTCCCTGACTGTTCGAGGAAATTATGTTCACGGCGAACACACCTCGATGCATAAGAAAGAGGTGAGCACATTTCGAACGCATCAATCATCATTACCCTTGTCAGTCAGAAGGTGCTATGGGGAAAGAGGTCTCTTTAGAAGCGCTTTCACTAGCGGGAAACAGCGATCAACACTCGAACACGTCCCAATTTGAACCGCGAATCCCTTTGTGTTCGCCGAAAAACTGACAGAATTTGGTTCCCCGCAAACGGCGATAAAAAAAAACACATCTACACTTATTAACAGCTGTTTTGCGAACTGTTCTGTTTACGTTGTGCTCGCAAGTGCATGCAGGCTTTTACCTAACCTTTCGATCCCGCATGTTGTGATTTTGAAAACATTCTTTTGAGAGTGTTGTACTTTCTTTTACACGAAGTATACAAAGTGAAAGCTTTGTAATCGTCAAAAATCTCCACCTCTAGATTTTGATGAATCTCCATGTTTCAGACCTCCCTATGCTCGAGAAACACATTTTTGGAATTTTATCTGTCTGTCGTTCTATGAACACGATAACTCAGAAACAGTTTCAGCCAACTGGATGAAATTTAGAATTCGGACTTTCCATCGAATTTACAAATTTCTATCAAATTATGTACGAAATCCGTCCGCGGGAAGTCTGTCTGTTCAACCGTCTATGTCCACGCGAACACGACAACTCAAAAGCGCAAATGGCTAGATGGATGAAACTAATCATACTGATTTATCATTAGAATTGTAGAGCTGTCTAGTCAAATAATAGACGTTCTGTAGATTGGTATATTTGTAAGTATGATAACATGAATACGCAACGACTTAGACATGTAAACTTCTGTATATGGTCTGCTCCTCGGCATTGTAGAGCTGTACAAATTTCGGGTCCATTTGGTGAGAAGGAAGATATCCAAAATATCCATACTCTATTCCTTCTTTATACTGTGAAGTACAAAACGCGCCATATTGTGACAGTATAGGAGAAAGTCAAGGGGAGAACATTCCTGCTGGCTCAATGAGTTTGTTCAGTATGATGGTCGAGAAATTGTGTTTATTCATTCATTTGTTAATTGATTTATATTTATTATACATGCGTGATTAAGGATAATTTTAAGGTATTTATAATTTCTTCTCTTAAAGAAAAGTCCTGCAAGGATATTTAAATCTTTTTTTTTTCTAGCTTCTTGAAATATAACCCTTTGCCCTCCAAAAACTAATTAGATGCGTATTGTACTCTGCATGTCGCATTCGCAGATTAAATTTCTTAAAAAACTACGCAATTACTTTGATTAATAACCGAAAAATAAAGTAAGTCGATCTCAGTAAAATCCTGTTTAAATTGTTCCAAAAAAAAAAAAACGTATATTGCGTGTTTTAGGGTAAAATATGCATGCAACTCAGTGTCTCCTTAGGGAGCCAACGAAGCACAGTTAATCCATCGACAATAGGTCTGATTTGTTAGATGGAACTAATATGTTAAACGAGAATTGATCACTAAAATGTTCGTAACAATGCGAAAAAGTAATGATTTTATTTGGTTGAGGTTTTATGGTCATGAGCCAGTATGCTAGATATTCTGAGCTAAAGGAGTATTTGCGCTTCTCTAAGTTTAATATTAGATGTATCTTCGGTATATCTTTTTATGCTTATGTGTAATATATTACAGTGAATCCACAAATAAAATATATGTATTTCAAAAAGTAGTGCAGAATTTTTTTTTAAAAATTGAATTTTCTTTAAAAAAATTAATTTTTTAAAAAAAGGCAAATCATTTTTTTTTTCCTTTTCAAGGGGATTGTTTTTGGCCATTAACTCACAATAATATCAAACGTTTGAAATCTTATTCAAAATGAAAAAAACATTGTTTTAAAAGTTACCACGTCCTCTTAATTAAAAATGTCTTTCGTAGAAAAAGCATTTGGTTGGTGATTGAAGCAGAAGGAGATTCAACTTTCAACGTGTCCTATCGCAGGGCCAATTTTATTATTATTGTCTTCGTAAGATTTTAAATGCGTAATTTTGACTACTACAAAATACATTATTCTATGTATCGCGTTTTACCACGGTTTTAAATTGCGCTGTCTTTCGCCTTCAGATTTTACATGTAACTAACTGGAATCTGTTTTGTCCGATGAATTAAATCATTAAACGCAACTGCTGGGAGAGAAGCAGTTGTCCGCAATTCAGTCACGCAAACGCTTTCTTTTTATTTTTGTTGTTACAGTATCGTTAAGTCTGTGCTCTTATGTCTTTATTTTTCTTTTATGCAAAAAGAAAATCTACGACGAGACATTTTACCTATAATTTTCCGTCTCGTTAAAAACGAAAAAGATAAGAATGGCATTCGCAAACATACACCTACGAATCTGAAATACCGTTTCTCTGTCATGTCTGTCTTATCATAGGAAAAAGAGATTTGCAAAGACTCTTAATGGTTGCCAAGCCAACGAACCCTCCATAACCCACGCCGACGGACTCAGCTTAAGAGTTTAGAGTCCATAATGGCCGACGGAGGGTCAATGAACCCTGACATTTGTGAACATCGCGACAAAATGCAGGTTCTAGAAAATACAAGAATTATGACCCTATCTCTCTTACGAACCGAGATCTGCAGATTCTTCTAGAGAATTCCATTTGACGACACGCCCTGTCGGAAAGCTATATTTACCCGAGGTTCTCAAAGGAGTCTCTTTAAAGTTTAGTTCTTACGGCGAGTTGGTGAGCTGTTAGACGCTGAGCGCTAATGAATCGATTGATTTTAAAAAGAGAATTCTGACATTTAAAATTTTACAGAAGGAGAGAAAACGAATGGGCTGTCAACAACATGGAAATTAGGATTCATGATATCTCTAATGTGTTTCAGAGTAGAAAATGAACCTATTGACGACAACCAAAAAACATTACATTATTAATTTTTGCACAAATTCAAATTTAAATTTTTCAGGAGTCACCTTCTAACATCAAACACTTTAAAGGTTTCAGAATTTTTAGAGAATAGGTTATTAAAAAAGGCAGGACTTGATTGAAACTTAACTAAAATTCAAAATTTATTTATTTGTGAGTAAATTTAAATTTAAAGACTCAAAATAAAGTAGAATTTTAAAGTTATTCGCTTTTAATTAAAAGACAGATTTAAAATAGAAAAAAAAATCAGGGAAAAATACTTTGGAGCCAGGAATATCTATGTAACTGAAATAAAATTCAAAATTGGTAAGTAAACTTAAATTTTAAATAATCCAAGCAATTTTAAGTTATTCATCTTTAAAGTAAAATTATATTTAAAATAAAAAATGCAGGAAAATTATTAAAAAGCCTGAAATACTCAGTAGAAATCGAATAAAATTGAAACTTTATTTATTGTAATAAATTTAAATTTGAAAGTTACTTGCTTTAGTAAAATTCAGATTTTAAAAAATTTGGAAAACGATTATAAAGCCAGAAATATCAATTAAACTCAAATGAAATTGAAGTTTTTTTATTTGCGAGTAAATTCTAAATTTAAATTCTAATGGAAAAAATAAAATAGAATGTATTTGAGTTTCTAAGCCAAAATTCAGATTTAATCTGAACATAAGATTCGGAATTTAAATTCGAAGGACCAAAGTAAACTGATTGAATGCGGCGATGATGAAGTCAGAGATTCCGCCATGGCCTAATTGGTAACTCTCTTAAGAGTTGCGCCGTGCAACTCGCATCGAACGTCATCGTATTTTTAGCATTATAAACTAAAATTTAATCATTAATTAGCTTTATTTGACACGAAAATTCATAAACATCTCAAGTATTCTATGCCATCTTAGATGAAAGAAAACGACGGCCCCTTTCCAAAACAGAAGGGGTTATCTTATTAGCAAAGGAACTGTTATGGGGTTAAATAAAGGAATAAATTCCTATGGATTTTTAAACTAAATGGATGAACACATACTATGACCAAAACAACATAAACTTGTAACTTGCTGTCTGGATTTTTTTTAGGTTTAGTAGAAAGGTCATGTTGAGCGTAGTTGCTATAATGCCCTTTGTCTCCAATCAAAAAAAATTTGGAGAAGTACCTGAATTGAGGATTCACATGTACTAGAGTCGGCCTCACCCCCACTCTCCAGGTCATATCTACTGTCAAATGATGTAATCAATGTACGAAAATATTGGCCAATCTATAAGAATGTCAAAAACTGCTATCCCATAATTACCATAGTCGACATGAGGTGTCATTCTATACCGAGGTTGGTTCCGGCTACGTCAACGGAACCCAATCCAACCGCAGGTACAGGGAATAGACATCCCATATAGGGCATATCTTTTCTTTCCAAATAAAGTGTGTGTAGATCTGACACTTTGCAGACGGATTCAAAAGCTAATGCCACTTTTCCGATTATTTGATGAGGGCCAGTTCTCAAACTTTAGTCCTGGACATATCTTATGGAGCGAGTTTTCGGTTTTGTTTATTTATTTAAATGTCATAACTCATGTAAATTCAGTGCAATGCAAATGCAATGTAATGGAATCAAAGTGGAGCAAAGGAAGTACGCAATAAGTCAAAGTTTTTAGTAAGTAAACACAACAGAAAACTCGTCCAAAACCAGATCGATGCTTTCTATCGATCTGGAATCTGACTTGCATAGAAGGCATTATGTATGAGTCTGCATTTTCCGTTGTGTTGAGACGTCACTCTTCCCTCTGTTCGTGCGTGGAGTGATTGTCTCCACAACCAACCGGGGTACCAGAATAATCTAGCGTTTATGCTGCTGAATCACAAAACTATCATAACGCCTCGTTTCTCTGGTCAAGGGGTCTGGCCACCTGGTACCTGGTTGGGTTGAGTTGGGTTGTCTTGTTGATCTCAGGAACCCCAAACCAGTACCAGAAATAGACCTATGAATTGTTTGTTGTGCAGTTATTCACCTCTAATCCTCAACCATTGTTGGCAAAAATGCAAATTAAATTAACATGAAAAAAATGAGTGCACGCTGCCTTATTATGAACTGTACAAAAGCAATCATCAATAAAAAAATCCAAGAACGCTCCTAGCTGGAGACGATGCTTGTTGTTACGTTCCAACTCTGATTATGTGGTCTGTTACGTTTCAGTTACTGAATCTCTAATAACCAATGCGTTTCGTTTATTCCTATTAACGTCCGTTTTTGAAGCAGCAGAGATATATTTGTGGCTGTATCTTGTACCCGTCGATGACGAGGACGACCCCTCTCCAAACTTCCGCACCATACCAGCTGGAGGACGTCTGACCGTCAACGTACCACCCCATCCCATACCGCACTCACTCGGTGGATCTTGGTAGAATCAGGTTTCGAACTCGGAATCTTTGAAGCCGATATCTTACCACCAGGCCACCACAGCCCTAATAACCAATCAGAACGTCAATGGTCTCAGAAGAAGAGAGCAAATATTCATGACGTCAAATGACCTGCCAATCGCCATCTAGTAAGTTTTCTGACGCACCATATGTTTTTAATATAGGCTGTCTCCAAGATGTAGATCAATTTTAAAACTGATTCTCAGTTAAGTTTCGAGTAAGGGAAGAATTGTCTTAGCATTTAATTATACAGGTATGGAGAGTGTTGATATTAAAGTGTGTAAGATGCAAGCAAGAAAAGTGACGCAGGATGTACTGATGTTCGTGTGGTTTAAACACGGAGTAATTCCAGAAAAACCAACGCCAGAATTATCTTTCGTACCTGAAATCACTGCTGAATTTTTGAATAACTTGTGTGTTGTAGTTTGGATTGAATCGTCCTGTAATGAGTATGTATGGGGAGATTTCTTAAAAAATCATTTCGAGCGCATGACAAAAACACCGTACCTGTTCGCTAATTATTTCGCTTACGCTAGCTATATTTTGATTGAAGAAGCTAAAGAAAATGCACACGCGTGCTTTGTCGAAATTCTTTCACTCGTGACCCACTTTGCCCTTCACTGTTGGCAGGAAAAAGAAGAAGAAGAAAAATTCCTCAACTCCTGCGTCGATTTATTTTGTGCGTTCTTTGATAAGGAGCTTTGTAAGAAGTTTGAGGAACAAGGACGGTGGCAGAATTTCAATGAATACCTTAAAAACCAAGGAAGCTTGAAGGTTATAAAGAATCATATCCATGCGCAACAAAACCTACGAATAGAAACTATTTATAGAATTTACTAAACATTTGAAATCCAACGAACCAGGTTGTCATCAATTGTTTAAGTTGTTCGAAATATTATAACTGAGGGAAGTAACAGAAGGCCGTTGATTTTGCTAATTCGATTGGAGATAAAATGAAAGAGGTTTGGAACAAGGCATTTGAGGAGGTATTAAAGGACTTTCCGAAGATAGACAATCAAATGGAAGAACTGTACCGGGAAACGGTTGGAGTAGCTTCTGGAGGGATGGCAAGTGCTAAAGATCAATCCTTTTCGCAAAAAGTTAAAGAAGACTCATTGGAAAACGTCCCGAACGAGGCCAACCCTGACAAAGAACTACAATAAAGAATCAAGACACGAGGTCTTTTAAAGAATTCAAGACTTCCTGAAGACGGACAATTGAGAGGAAAATCTGATAC
This sequence comes from Araneus ventricosus, assembly GCA_013235015.1. Lineage (NCBI taxonomy): Eukaryota > Metazoa > Arthropoda > Arachnida > Araneae > Araneidae > Araneus > Araneus ventricosus. The sequence goes on along the minus strand of BGPR01018292.1, from coordinate 6,176 downwards.
GAAACGGCTGATATAAGCTTCTGGTGAGATGGCAAGTAGTGGGGATCAATCCTCTCCCCAAGAACTTCAAAAAGAAGCATTGGAAAATATATTCTCACACAGCAACCTCTGAAAAAATCGAAGAGAGAGATGAAAGATGGCAAAGGTCTCTGTCTCCTTGAGACTCCAGTTAATAATTGCCCTTTAAAATCTCTGAGATTTAAGTCTGGTACCTCGGGAATCGGATCCGATCTCTGAATTAATTAGAGCAGAAAGACTGAAAGCATTGCTGGAAGAAATGATGAGATATTGCAAATATATTTGAATTGATTAAAATTGTATGTGAAGAAAACGCAATTAAAGTTCCAATAAGTTGTGGAGAGCAAGCTATAAATATTGCGATTTCTTGCAGGCGTGCCATAACTTCAGAATTTTAAACTGATTTTTGTATATAAAGTGTTTTAAATAAGTTTTTAAACTGACAAAACATATTTTGGAAATGTTTTTAAGATGCAATAAATTGTCTTTTTCTGTATCGATATGTTTCATTTGAGAATATGATTTACAATTTCTTGCGCAAAAATGTATTCCAAATAGGTAGCAAGATTTAGTTTTTACGCGTTGACTAATATCACTGTCAATTCATGGTTCTAATATTTGGCGAAAGAATCGAAAATAAAATTCAAATATGAATTTTCAGGAGTTTGCAAGATTTAGGCTTATTGTAAAATATAAATATTCAAATTTGAAATTTTGGAGTAAATTGTTAAAAAAATGAATGTCATTGGTGTGAAATTTTAGTCGCAATTTGCCTCATTTACACGTGTGTGTACTTCATTTAACTTCGCTAGAATTTTCTGAATATATAGTAACTAAAAATAATTGGATTAACACGGATCATTTCATAGAGGTAAATTTGTTGACTAAATCTGAGACTTCATATTTTTTGTGTTCTAAACCAAGACTTAATTTTTTCCCCCTTTAGCGATCCTTTTCAAGTACGGAATCTTTTCTTGATCTTTAGTACAACGACCTTAAACAAGTAAAGCATTGATTATTGCTAAAGAAATTGTATTGTGAGAATTTTAACCCTAGACTGCGCAATGTTGCGTATGTACTCTGGGGACCCCGTGTCCATTTTAATGGACATTTGCTTTTTATTTGCAAACCAGCGGGAGTAGTCTCCCCTAAACTTTCTCGCATACTTTCCCAAAAAGGTGTTGGTTACCCTCCCCCGCGTGGATAAAAAAAATTCGAACCTACTGTAACCCAGAATCCAATGACTATCAGAAGGTTTTTCCTTGCAGATTATAGTGATTGCAAAATATTTAGTTAAAGAATCGGATTCAAAGAGATGCGTACCGATTAAAACGCATCTACCACATACTTCCACTCTTGCGGGCTCAAGAACTGATAGCTACCAGTAGGCATGCGCTTGGAGATTCGGATTTAAAAAATTGAATATGCAATTTAAACGCCTTTTTTTAACCGATTTGAACGAAATTTGGGCACAGATCTATAATTAATGTTAGCAACAGTCATACCAATTTTTATTTATCTAAGCCAAAGGGTTTAGGCGATATAATTTTTACAGTACTATGCGATTATACAGTTCGACAGACCATCAACCCTTCGACGGATGTGGTCCAAACTTTCATTCGGACCTACATTCATGATGATAAAACTGTGTACCAAATTTTATCTATCTAGCTAATTCAAGTTTTTGAGTTACAGTGTTCAAATGACCGCTGACAGATTTCTCGTAGACGGATTTTGTCCAAAATTTGATAGAACCTACAAATTCTGTTTAAAGATCACATACCAAATTTCATTCCCGTAGCTCTAATAGTTATCGTGTTCACAGACAGACATAATTCCAAAATTGTGTTTTTCGGACTCGGGGAGGTCTAAAACGTGGAGATTTGACAAAATCTCGAGTTCGAATTTTTTTTGACGATTACAATACTTTCTCTTTGTATACGAGAAAGTGAAAAAGTTGCTTTCCATTCAAAATCCTTAAATACCGCTGTCTAATGCTTTACATAGTCGCATGTTGTCATCTATTAATTATATTAGTTAATTATATATAGTGAAATAATCCTCTCAAGAGTATTAATCTCGCTTTTTGCCGAAAATTAGTCGAAAATTATAGCTTTGGGTCTCAAGAGGATATGTATCGCTCGTATATTTGCCCTGTTACTCAAAATTCACTCTTAAGTTAAGATTAGAGTTCTGATTCATCGTAAAGTTTTCCGTTTAATTGACATACTTTTTTAGGCAAACGTGTTAGTAGCTTAATTGATGACGTGCGTGTATCGTATAACGGCGATGTGATTAACGAAGTAACCGGCTTTGATTCGTCTGTCTATTCTAGATCAACAGTTACATTCTGTGCAAACGTCTTGGATATTGCTTGATTGGTGGATGATTACCTGTATTTATTCTATGCTGAGTCATATTGCAGCGGCCGACATCAGAGTCACTAGTAGAAAAGAAGTTCTGAAATTCTTGCGGCAATTCCTTCATTGCTGTTCGTTGTTCTTCATTAAGCCCTTCAAGATTCTCCAAGATTGACGGGAGACATAGTGATTCGGAAAATTCTTGAGGACGAGAAACGATATCCACCACTGGCTCACACGTCGCAATAATAGCTCCTTTGTCGATGGTCTTGGGTTTATGGTCCAAATTCAGAACTCGAACGGGGATGGCTCCTTTTTTTAAATCAACGAGTGTGCCCGCCACGAGCACACCTTTCTGGGAAACTTCGCTAGGGAAGTCTGTTACGGCGTATCTGAATTTTCCAGAAGCTTCTGGGACTCCCTGGATAAGACATTCCGATCTTGCTGGTATAATAGTTTTCTCTTTAGCCAATACAGAGCATAACTTTGAATCCTCTGCACTGGCTGAAAACAAAGGAATTTCCTCTCCTCCTGTCCGAATCTCGTTCTTCTCTAGGTCCACCATGAAGTTAAATTTTTGTAGAAAATCCAGGCCGATAATACAGGGATGTCAGGGGATCGGTGATGTCAGCTACGTAGATTTTGTGTTGGAATTTTCTAGATCCGCATTCAATTGCTGCATCCAGTTTCCCGTGTATCTCCGCCTTTTCACCCGTAGCGGTCTTTAAAGAAATGTTAGGAGCCGTGTAAATAAAAATCCCCTTCAATTTCTGGGCCAAGTCTGTCCTTACGAGAGTGACATGGGCGCCGTTGTCCACTAACATCAAACAAGGGATACCGCAAATGGATCCTTCCAAGTAGAGTCCATTTCTTCCTCCGCAAAGTGCGGAAACTTTTAGTCCTTCTTCAGGGGCTTTATTGAGAAAAGGCAGCCTTCGCCCCGTAAGACGGCCATACATTAGTTTTCCTGGTTGGGAGAAATTGTCTGGCACTTCCTCTGTACGCAGTGGCGGTTTTCCGCACAGGCGTTAGAGGCGGCCGCCTCGCGCTTCGAGAATCTAGAGGGGCCTCAAAATCTATGCAACATGCATCGCAGTGCTAAGCCGGTATCGAATTTACGATACTGAAGCCTTAATTCGATTCACAGAAAATATTCTCCCTCTTCTCTTTAAAAAAAATGAAGGAGTGAAAACAGCGGAACGAAGCCAGGGTTAGAGAAACCTGACCCTGGAAAGAAGCATTGGGAGGAAATAAGCCTTGGGGATCTATTGCCGTGGAAATTCGACCACCCGCATTTACCGATGTTTCTCCAAAACGTTGTAACCGATCTAGAAACCCTCGAGCAACCCTCCGACTATTGGAACAGGACACCTCTTCTGTGCAAAGTCCAGACGCAAGGACTCGTTTACATTCTTTTATTGGTATCGGAGGCGACCAGAAAGACTGAAGGTACGGCATCCCTTTGTGTGAAAAGGGTGCAGTTCTTGGTAAGTTTCTGTAGTTTCATTTTACTGTCATAAATCGGACAAACAAGGCAACAATTCGCCTATCTTTAAAAGAAACGGTTTTCTTGTCTGGAACTATTACTAAAGAGGAAGGGGGAAAGAAATTTTGCCCCTTGAAGAAACCAATTGGCATCATTGAAAAGGCGACACTCATGCTTTTCTTTAAGCGCTTTTTTGGGGGTGGGTTATATAGTGATGTTTACGGTGTTTTATTGGTCTTTCTTTCGTGGAAAATAATTGGAGAGAAAAGTTGTGCTTCTCTGTTCTAAGTTAGAAGAAAGTAGGATGTGCGTAACGCATATTGTAAAAAAATGAAAATTTCTTTTTCTTTCTCAGAGAGACCTTATAGTGTCTTGAAATGGAAGTGGTCAAAAGATCCATGTTCGACTAACAAATATGAAAGCAATATCAACACAAAAGCAGGCGAATACCTACATTTCTATTTATAACTTAAAAATTGAAAGAATAAAAATATAATTTGTATGCAATTCCAGATACTTTTGTAGATGTTAACCACTCGTATGCCGCGTTGGTTGAAAAGTAACTACAATAATGAGAACATTAAAATAATTCTGTCATAAAACATTAAAAGATTTATCTGATTCGCAGCGATCAAAATGCAAAAATGTATTAAATTTCAATGTGAATGCTGTCATTTATTTAAACACTAAATAATTTTTATTCAGTGTATATTTATTATCACTAAAACTCGTTTCGGGATTGCCACGATATGTCATCAGCATTACACGACGTTGATGATTTTAATTCATAATTATTTTATGATTCATTATTATACTAAATACGTTAATTTATATTATATTAATTTTTTATTATAAATATAATAAATCATCAAGAAACAAAATAAAAATTATTAAGAAATAAAGATTGAACAAAGTAACGGATTAAAGAATCTACCACATGAACTTTCTCAAGACGTCACTCAACCTGAGTGGATTCAAAATAAAAGACAACAGGAATGCTCTTCTGCTTTACACAAAGAAGCACTACCTATAACAATATTCTAAATGGCTTTCATTTTTTTTTTTGACGGCAAATTAGAAGAAAAGGCATTTGAAACTTGCGTAACAAACTTAACCACAAAATATGCTGATGTTATCGAAGCATATTATTTCAAGGGCGAAGTGAAACATTTTATTAAATACACAAAAAATGAAAAAGTGACAAACCCAATGGATATGTACAAATTGATTAAAGATGGACTACAATCAACATTTCCCAACGTGGAAAAAATTTTAAAATTTTTTCTCACTCTACCAATTTGTATTTCAAGCGGAGAGAGATCGTTTTCAGTTCTGAAAAGCGTCAAGAACTATTTGCGGAATAGTATGAGCCAGCCGCATTTAAATGAACTATCGCTTTTATTTATTGAAAATGATGTAATACAGGAATTCTATTATGAAAAAATTATAGACAAATTCTCAAAATTAAAAGCAAGAAAAGTGACTTTTTAGTAATTTTATGTCTTACCACACCTGTTTATGTGTTCATAAAATTTTACTCCGAATTTCAAAAGTAGCATTTCATTGCTGTTACTAATATATCTGACATAATATTTATTTTTGTATCTCCTTCTAAAGTTTAATTTCATTTGTTGTTACTCTTTAGCACTGTAATTTGTTTTATAACCATTGAAGAATGTTTATTTAATTATATTTTTTATATCAGAAAAAGTGTGAATAAACTGAATTAGTAAACAAATTTTTCATGGTATACTTTTGATTAGTTATATTATATTTAAAACATATTGCTTTGCTTTAGAATTCCCATTCTCATTTTTTTAAAGAACAGAACAGTTTAAAAGAAAGGAACAATAATAAAAAAAATTAATGATTTACTTTGTAGAAGCTTAAAAAACTATATAATATGTTTTTGAATTATTATCTTAATTTACCTTAAAATTCTGTTTTTAAAATTTTTCGGGAGAGTAATTCTATAGTTTCCCTCTTTTTTGCCTGCATTGTTATTAGAATATACCATTCTATCCTTTGGGACAAAAGAGTAGACACTGCCTATTTCAGCTCCCAAATTAAATGGCTATAAAATGGTTCTCAGTTTATGGCAAAATTCATTATATTTCATAAAGATAAATTGATGTATTATGAGCTCATTTACCATTTTAAAAATGAATAATCTGAGTGAATTTAAATTTAAGTGAAGAAAAACAAAAACTATATTTATTAAAAACAATTTTGAAACTTGGTTCCTGTTAAATATCAAATTTGAACACTTGGATACTGCGATGTCCTACCCACTAGATAGAATCAAAGACCGA
>BGPR01018291.1:10987-31082 GCA_013235015.1 Araneus ventricosus | reverse complement strand
CCACGCAAGTGGCGTGGTAGAACTCCACACCGCTCCAATTTTCAGCCCATCCATCTAGGAGGGTCATTCGTGGAGGATCCTTGCAAGCTACTCTACCGGTCACTCCTATGGTCACTGCGCTTGCTCCTTTTCCCGCTTTCAAAATGGGACCCTACCGTGACCTTTGTCCGCTTTCGCGAGAGAGACTCATTGGAGATTTATTAAAATGCTACTGTCCTAAATTTTATTAAGCGTTCATCCTTGGGGAATCCCAATTGATACCTTTGTTTTTACCTTTCTATTTTTGTATTTTTATTATTATTAGACCGACGTGGACTTTTGTGGATTTTATTATTTTCTGAACTCATATTACTTTATTTGTATTTGATTTATACAGTGACCTCTCTTTTATACGCGTTCTCTTTTATGTGCGTTTTTTTGTCGGTCCCGGCCAGCGATATAGGAAAACAATGATAACTCTTATTCATTTATGCGCCGCATGAAAAAGCACCTCTCACTTATGCGCATCGCAAAAAAATGTTCTTAGTTCAAAAAGTTGTTTTTTTCCAGCAGAACTAGAAAGCAGAACAAAAACCCTTTTTGTTCTGCTTCTAGGAATGCATTCCCTCGCTCTTACTCTATTCTTCAGATTCCAGGAACACATTCCTCTAACTTATACACAGGGCTGTACGACGGGGTTCTTGTGATTGACGTCAGTAAAAGTAGCATTTATACAGCAGCCAATTAGAGAGGTTAGTATTTTATGTACCACGTGGCATTGATCGCTAACGAAAGAACCATCTGTGGAGTTTTGGTTATGGTTAGATGGTTGCGTTTTAAAATGGCAAAAAGAACGAAATTGTCGCTTTCTTTAAAAAATGGATGTTATTAAAAAATTCGAAGAAAATCCTTGCATCTCGAAAAAAGTTTTAGCGGAACATTTTAATGTCCCGGAATCGATAACGAGAGCGATTTTAAAAAATCGGGAGCATTTCCGTTTTCTTTGTGTTCTTAAAAATATAATTAACGGAAGTTATACACGTATTTGCATTTTGAAACATCTTATTTACATTTTTTAGTAGTACATACGAGGTATTAATTAACAATGCATGTACACTGTATTGATGTTTCACTTTTAAGTTCCCTTTTGTGGTGTTTCACTTATGCGCGTTCTTTTCGCTGTCCCCTGAGCCCGCGCATAAGTGAGAGATCACTGTATTTCGCCAAAGGTCTGATCCAGGCCTTACACTCTTTCGGTAGGTCGGACCGGTGTGGATTTTAAATAAGTATCGTCTACAGCCTATTCAAAAAAGCAGGAATAAATTTGCTATGATTTTTCAAAAGGATCTCTCTGAAGGAGCTATCATAAAGCGGCTATAACATAAAAGATAAATAATAATAATATATAAAGGAACTATCATAAAGGGGCTATAGAGAAGTAGTAGAGAAGCCCCTATAAAAATTATAAATGGCAGTTCACTGTAAATTTTTTATCAAAAGGGACGTTGTTCATTATTTAATCTCCTTTTTTTATTTTGAGTTAAAAAAAGAGATGATTTTTGTAAATATGTCTCAATAAAGTCGGTCGAGGTGCAGTTCATGGTGGGGTGCGTCTCGTGCATGTCTTCGTCGCATAATCCACTTTGCGCCCATTCAGCCGATGAAATATCTCTAGTAGTTATGAGTATCTAGGGTGCGAAGTGGCGTTCTGTCAAATTCGTGAATAACCCGCCTAAATGGATGTGTTGAAAAATGGAATTTCGTGGAGTGTCGCCACGCCCTTTGTGTTGCGTGGATCGCTAGTGAACGACCGGCCTTAACGCGTCTCCTTCCTTCTCTGTGCAGGAAGCCGAGAACCGTTTCCTGGAGCAGAAGGATCTCGAGGAGAGATTGTTGGACTTGAAGAGGACGTTCGCGAAGACTCTCCACGATCTGAAGGTTGAAAAGAAGCAGCTGGATTCAAAAATGGAACTGCTGCAAGGGTCTGGAGCGAGATGCCCGGGAAGGTGAGTCGTCGCGTGTTTTCCTTGAAATGCAGTGGTTGGTTATCGAAAGTAATCAGTTCAGAACTACGAGGATGGATCCAAAAGAAGTTTACAAGGGTAATAAAAAATTATTTATTAACATTGGACGGAAGATACAAAAAGGAATAGAGAGGCATGCTTGCCGATCACTTTTCCTCATAATTACCAAATTTATTTAGGCATTTATCTGAACGCAGGATCAACTTGTTTAACCGGATTGGTAGAAATCAAGTACCTGGCCATTGAGGCAGATATCGACGGCACTCACGCTCTTTCACATCACTGTTTGAAGAGAACCTTGTTCCAGATAAGTGTTCCTTCAATTTCGGAAAAAAGGAAATAATCATTAGGCCATCGTGAAGTTATCCGACGACAACGCTCTGACATATTGAGTAATGATGTCATCTTCCTGCATGACAAAATCCATACACTTCTCTCAAAACTCGAGAATTGCTGCAAAAGTTCAAATGGGAAGTCTGGAGCCCCCCCTCCCCCTCCACGCCCAGATTCGGTATCAATCCAAACACTTATCTGGAACGAAGTTAATAATTTAAGGCAATAATTTTTATCACCCTTGTAATTTTTTTTTGGATCCATCATCGTAGATTTGATTCATTTGTTCTAGATCAGAGGCTCCCAACCTGTGGTCCGCATCCCCATGGGGGAAAACTGCTGATCTGTTAGGAGACATGCGAAAGAAATCTCTTGCTTCGTTCTATGGTGAATAGTTATGGATTCCCGTAATATCATCAGTTTCTTCCTTTTAATACAAAGTTCAGAATACTACTCGTAAAAATTCAGGGAACACGAGCCAACTTAGAAGCATACAAAAAATGACGGGAGGCTGTCTTTTTAAAACAGCGTAGGACTACTTTACTCGAGTGACTCTTTTGTTTCTCGGGTTCTCTTTGTTACTCGCGATTCTCTTTTGTTTCTCGAAGTTATTATCAATTCTCTTTTGTTTTTCGAAGTTAATCTCAATTATCTTTTGTTTCTATGAAATACTAATGTAGGAAAATTGGCGAAATAAAATGAAACTAATGTTACGATAAAAATTGTTTTATTTCTTAATAAAATATATTACAATATCAATTATTTTGTTATGAATTCTTCAAAAGTGCGTGGATATGTAATGATATGAAAAGTAACATACAAAATTTAATAATTTTTTTGAAACTTCTGTTGTTACCCTTTATCACTAAAATAAGACATTAGTTATGTTTTCAGCACATGTAGTTACCGAGATATAGAGGATCGCGTCACCAGTTAATGCGTATTTTTGCCCAACTTTGCGACTCAGTAGTCGCTGAACTGCAATTCTGATTTTCAATTCTTTTTGTAACTTCTGTTGCTACCCTTCATCTTTAAAATAAGACATTAGTTATGCTTTTGACATATGTAGTTACCGAGATATAGAGGATCTCCCATACAACGTTTTTTGTGACGTTTTGGCGTGTGAATCAAATTCCTTCCTGAGACTCGAATGGGAGAAACGTAGTCCTACGTAAAAAAATTATAACGGCAGTTGTCAGATCTCGTTCCAGAAATCGCTCATAGACTTATAAAAGTTCACATTTCCTTTTTAAGATTTCCGTTCTCATTAATATATATAAAAATCCAGAGATGGAAGTAACGCGGTCACGTGGTTTGGTTTGGCTGCGTGCCAAAGAGGGGGAAATCCGGACTTTCTGTCTACGTCTACAAATTAGCCTACACATGGAGATACTGTTTTGATTCTTTCATTAATATAATCTTTCAGCATATTTTGTTTTCTTTTTTTCTCGGAGGAAACACTGTATTCTCTTTTTTCATTTTACGTTGATTCATCGACGGTCATGCAACTCCATTAATATTAAATAGAAGTTATGTGGTTTACTTTCTTGCGTATTTAATTTTTGAAAAAATTGAATGCTTATTTTTTTATATTTAATATTTTTCCTTTAACCGTTCTTACACTGAAAGGCTTCTTTTACTTAAAGATTTGCATTCATCAATTCAGCATTTTTAAAATTTTGTATTTGGTACTGCATTTTTTTCTGTTAGGGGATTTGGCATGATTTTTTACTCGGAAAAAACAACGAAAACCAGCGGGAGTGGTCTCCCCTAAACTTTCTCGTATACTTTCTGTGGAGATTCGTCAAAATCTCGAGTTCGGATTTTTTTTGACGATTACAATAATTTCTCTTTGTATACTTCGTATACGAGAAAGTAAAACAAAAAAACAAACAAACCTGAAATCAAATATCTGCTGCCACCTTTCAAAAAAATATTACTTTGAAGCAGGCGCGATAAAATAGGCAATGCAATGAATACTAAAGCGAAAATTCTGCTTTGGAATTGAATTCCCAAGGAAACAATTTATACTACCACAACCGTAACAATTGCAAAAGCGCGTGAATAAAAGACTTGCTGAAATAATGAGATCGGTTTGATTTACAACAATAAAAAAATTGTTAACAATTGATGCTTGAAAACATTATTTATTGTTGTAAATAAAATTTACAGCAATAACAGATTGCTACCAATACGCATGCGCATGAGAATCGGATTAAAGGAAATTGAATATGCAATTTGAACGCCTCTTTTTGACGGATTTGGCCCAAACATTTATACGGATCTACATTCATAACGATAAAACTGTGTACCGAATTTTATCCATTTAGCTATTCAAGTTTTTGAGTTATAGCGTTCACATGACCGTGGACATACAAATAGACACACTTCCCGTTGACGGATTTTGTCCGAAATTTGATAGAAACCTATAAATTATGTTTAAAGACCACATACCAAATTTCATCCCCGTAGCTCTAATAGTTTTCGAGTTATCGTGTTCACAGACAGACACACACACAGACAGACATACAGACATAATTCCAAAATTGTGATTTTCGGACTCAGGGAGGTCTGAAACGTGGAGATTCGTGAAAATCTCGGGTTCGAATTTTTTGACGATTACAATACTTTCTCTTTGTATGCTTCGTATAGGAGAAAGTAAAAACGATAGTTAGCGTCAATTGATTCATCAGTTTTGTTTTTCATGCTTTTTTACTTTCTCGTCTACGAAGTATCCAAAGAGAAAGTATTGTAATGGTCAAAAAATTCGAACTCGAGATTTTGACGAATCTCCACGTTTTAGATCTCCCTGAGTCCGAAGAACACAATTTGGGAATTATGTCTATGTGTCTGTCTGTCTGTGAACACGATAACTCGGAAACTATTAGAGCTACGGAGATGGAATTTTGTACGTTATCTTTACACATAATTTGTAGGTTTCTATCAAATTTTGGACAAAATCCGTCTACTGGAAGTCTGCCTATCTGTCTGTCCGCGGTCCTACGAACACTATAACTTAAAAACTTGAATAGCTAGATGGATAAAATTTCTTACACGGTTTTATCGTCATAAATGTAGGTCCGTATAAAAGTTTGGGCCAAATCCGTCAAAGGGTTGACTGTCTGTCGGTCTGTATAATTTACTTGTGAAAAGAATCCGTATCTCCACGCGCAAGCGTAATGGAAGCAATCTTCTGTGCACGCGAAAGCTATGGAGTGAATTACGTCAGTCCTTGAGCCGGTAAGAGCGGAAAATCGGTACCCATCTGTTTGAATTAGATTATTTACCTAGATATTTTTCAATCACTATAATGGAAAACCTTCTGATAGTCATTGAATTCTGGGTAACAGTAGGTTCGAATTTTTTTTAGACACGCGGGGGGAGGGGAAACGGCATCTTTTTGAGGAAGTATACGAGAGAGTTCAGAGGAGAACTCTCCCGCTGGTTTTTATTTCTTAAGCACTCTTGCAACCTAAAAGCACGTCTTAGACGAGCACAAATCTTCTAGTCCTTTCATATCTAGCTTTCTCCCTTTCATCTCTCCTGCGGCAGATGACAGCAACAAGATGCAATTTTAGAAATATAGCACACGGTGTCAATTTTTCTTGGGCTTAGTTTTGGAGGCACTAGTTGCTGGAGCATTTTTTGACTGCATTCGAACAAAGCAATATTATTTAAAAGAGACCTGCAACTAAATGCAGAAAACAATGGCTTGGCAACTTAAGGAGGCGAGATACTCGAAGACTCGTCAGCCCTTTCACCCTATATAGCCATTAGCAGGAGCTTTAATTTTAAAATGATAACGAGCTACCTTTGGCGACCATCTGTTCGCCCGTAATATTAATGGCCTATACGTCTGCTTGCAACTTGGCGAAATAAATTGGCGAATTGGCGGTTGTAGTGGCTGAAGGACTCTGCCAAAGATTGATTTTGCGATATATCTCGAAAATGGTAGGCGGCAAACGACCATTGATGACATATCTAGACGTTATAAGTTTTCATATGAAATAAAAATTGTCGAAATTGGTCCAGTGGTTGGGGCTGAGGGACTTTCTCATGATTTTCCCCTTATAGAATATACTGTGGAGGAGTATTTCTTCGATATCATTCTAAATGGAGGGTGTGGGGGTCAGGCGACCCTTTATGACATACCTAATGACATACCTAGACGTTATAAGTTTTCATATGAAATAAAAATGGTCAAAATCGGTTCAATGGTGGGGATGGGGGACTGTCACCTGGTTTTTTGCTATTTATTTATTACTATATAATATAATTACTACATAATATAATAGCCCAGATCTCTCGGTAACGCTCTGACGTCACTAACAATGATACTCGCGTCATAGCACTGCGAGACGTTAAACAGCATTATTTCATGGTTAGAGAACCTAAATTTCAGTCATTTTAAATTTAAAAGAGTAATTGTCGTTCTAATTTCAAATTTAATAGCTCTAAAATAGTAAAATTAGTAAAATAAAATTTTCTATCGATTGATATAAAATTTATCTCACTATGATCAATAGTTCCCGAGAAATTTTAAATTATATTAACCATATATTTCTAATTAATATTTCCGTTTTTTAATAGAAAGTAGTAAATTACGTCAGTGGTAAATCATGCGAGTGATTTAGTTTGGACGTTGTTTACCGGAATGTTGTTTACCAAGAGGGTTTTTGAATAAAGAAATATATAAATAATATGTAAATTAAAAAAATATTTCCTGTCATAAAACATATGTTTATTCTATTTGTTTTCAATCAATGTTAAACATTTCTCTCGAATATATATCTATTGAAACACGTCAAATTTGAAGGGAAATCTCTCGAATGAAGAAGCAATTTGCACCCGTCATACCATGACGGGTGATTTTCTAGTTTTAAATATGTAGATGATGTTTATAATGTGGATACCATCTTTAAACTGCGACATGCGTGATGCAAAATTTACTCAAAACGCTCTACAGAACAAGGCACGTAGTTACTTCTTGAGTAGCTGGTGCTCACTAAGAAGGGATTTTTCAACATTTTAATTAAATATTTAATTAATTGAAAATTTAACTTTTTTTGCACAATAACTTCGGAGCATGTCGTATAAAAACCATTTTCAGCCTTCTTTAAAACTTGAAAAAATTATTTTTAGCAATACAATTTTATTAAATTTTTAAAAGTGAACAGTTAAAAAAAATGTTAGTAAATTTTTAAGACAAGACATGTTTTTAACTATAGTTTACAATAATACTTTTCATTGTTTTAGTGACTGCATTTGTATTTACGCGCATTGCGACGATGTTAAACACATGTTTTGTGTGCACGTTATAATTGCTAAATGGTCATGAGAAAATTTTTAAAAATGTTATAAAAAAGATAAATCAAGCCTACAATATGTTATGAGGATCGATTATCCTTTCAATTTTCGAATGGAAGTCTAGCCTAGGACTGCCGAGAGCCGAGCCAGGTCCGGGGCTAAGCATTGGTATACGCCCCCCCTTGCGAATTGTGGTGACCAACTGGCGGACGGAAGTGTTTCCTCTGGTTGTCCAATCACTTCACGTGTTGTGGCGAAAATGTGACTTCTAGCCACTTATTGTAATTTCAACTAATTACTAATATAATAGCCCAGATCCTCCGGTAACGCTCTGACGTCACCAACAATAAAACTCGAGCCATAGCACTGCGAAACGTTAAACAACATTATTTCATTGTTAGAGAACCTAAATCTCAGTAATTTTAAGTTTAAAAGAGTAAATGTCGTTCTAATTTCAAATTTAATAGCTCTAAAATAGTGAAATAAACTTTTCTATCGATTAATATAAGATTTATCTCGCTATGATCAATAGTTCCCGAGAAATTTTAAATTATATTAATCCTATATTTCAAATTAATTTCCGTTTTTAATAGAAAGTACTAAATTATGTCAGTGGTATATCATGTGCGTGATATAGTTTGGACGCCAAATTGCATCTGAATGCAATCGTGGCGTGTTGTTTTCTTGCCAAGAATTAAATCAGCCACCAGTGACGTCAATCTGCCATTCGTTCTCAACCGCCGCCAGTTCCCGTTAATTCCAGCTTACACGATGACTATCAACAAATCGCAGAGGCAAACTTTCGATCATGTTTGAATTTACCTCGATGAGCCTGTCTTTTCACATGGACAACTCTATGTTGCACTTTCAAGGTCTAGGATTCCCAATCATGTTAAAATTTACACAAAGACATCTGAAGTACAAGGAAAATTGTTAAACAACGAAAAATACTTCACACTTAATGTTGTTTACCAAGAGGTTTTTTGAATAAAGAAGTATTTAAATAATATGTAAATAAAAAAACATTTCCTATCATAAAAACATATGTTTATTTTTATTTGTTTTCAATCAATTTTAAACATTTCTCTCTCATATATATCTATTTAAACACGTCAAATTTGAAGGGAAATGTCTCGAATGAAGAGGCAATTTGCACCCGTCAAACCATGACGGGTGATTTTCTAGTATAATAAGAATGTGCAAGTTTTACATTCAGAGATAATTAAAGTAAAAATATAGTTTAACTCGTGACAGGTCCTATTTGTCATGAAAAATAATAAATCAGTCTTGAAAATAAGAAAAATAAATTTTGCCTCATCCTGGTGCACCGGATCATTCTGTTCCAAGTAGCACGATATTGTACAATATTATATAACATTATACGGTATTGTACCCTATTATACAATATTGTGACTATTGATTAATATCGTTCAATATTGTGTAATATTTTATTGCTACTGAGGGTCAGCCCGGGATTTTGTCCCCTTTCGAAGGACCTAGAGTAGCCGGATCATTCCAATCCTGACTGTCCCAACTCTTTGCAGAGAACTGGGAGACGAGCTGAGCCTGGCGAAGTCGCGCCTCCAGGAGCAGGAGCGGAGGAAGGAGCGGACGGCGCGGGATCTGGAGAATACCGGGACGCTGCTGGCAGCTCTGGAGGGACGCGCGCACAAGTTGATGCAGACCGTCAGCAAAGAGCTGCCCCACCTCAAGGTCGGTGCCCGTTCTTTGACTTGGTTTTCAATTTTTGTTTTCACAGGCAAGGCCGCCGAGTCGGAGGGCGGCGTGTTGTCCCCCTACTTATTGCGGGAAGAAGTAAGTTTTTGTTTCATTTGAGCCGCATAGAACTAGGAATTATATAAAAAGCAAGAGTATCCGGAAAAGCTAACAGGCCACGATGGCCTAGTGGTAAGGTCCCCGCTTCGGGGCCGGAGGATTCCTGGTTTGAAACCCGATTCCACTGAAGATCCGCCGTGTATGGGGCTTGTTGCACGCTAAATCGTATGTAGTTGCCAAACGTCCTCTCGTTGGTGTGTTGCGGAAATTTGGAGAGGGGGTGTCTGCTCAGGTGTCGTCTTCGTCATCTGACCTCGCGGTTCAAAATCATGAGGTCCGTCCCAAAATAGCCCTTGTGTTGCTTCTAAATGGGACGTTAATATATCTAAATTAAATCGGAAAAGTTGGCTAAATTTTGTCGTCTACCCCCTATATTTCCCGGTAATTTTGGTTGACTATAAATTATTTGTCTCCCCACTTATAACTCCCAATCGCCGCTACTGCCACCTAGAGTTAGTCAATTTAGCTATATTTACGTTCCATTTTGAAGCAACTCGAGTACTAATTTAGGACGGAACTCGTCATTTTAAATTTGAGTTAGCCCCTTCTCCCGAAACTTCCGCACCACACCAGCGGCAGGGCGTTTTACCCACGGAAGATTTAATGGCACAATCCAGCAACACAGGGTCAGATTTCAGTGGAGATTGGCTCGAACCTAGAACCCTCCATCATAGCCGAGACCCTAACCATCAGGCCACTTCTCTTAGAGGGATAATACTGCTGCTCGGTCTCCACGTGTGCAATTTGAACCTATATGTGGCCTGATCGCATTGACCACGACCAGGTGAATTGAATGCCCACAAATACACAATTAGAACAAATGGAGAGCCCAGGTACGAGTCATGTGGCATAAACCAGAGAGTTGAAATTTGAGAGCCTACGAGATCAGAAAACCACTTACAAATTAGCGAACAAATGAGAGAACCTGGAGCTAAGTCATATGGACCCCCACTTGGAACCAGAAGTTGAAATTTGAAGCCATGGCAGACAACAAAATTACTTACAAATTACAACAAATGTGATAGTTGGGTACGAGTCATATGGTCGCCCCACTTGAACCAGAAGTTGAAATTGGAAAGCCTATGGCCCAATGAAAATTATTTAATAAAATAATTGAGAAGCAAAAAAAAAATGTAAATTGCTCTTTAATTAGCGCCCTACATTTTTGAAAATGAGTGCCTTTTCAAAATAGGATTTTTCTCGTCAGCTTCCGTAATGTAGGAGGCTTCTGTTCCGCGCAGAAGTTAGGATTTTCTCGTAAATCGCGTCTTATGAAAATCTTTTGAACTGATGTACACGTTTGCGTAACATTACAAAATCGGTGGCTTTCTATTTACAAGTCCTAACCATATTTTTACTCTTAGCATGTTTAAAATTACAATTAAATACATTTCTTTTGGTTCGGAATTAAAATAAAGTCAGGACCTACAGTGAATCAGTGTTTCTCAACTTTTCAGTAATTGCGACCCAGTTTTCATTCATAATTTTCATCGCGCCCCCCATACAATAACAATGTATACAATAATAATGTACTTTTGGTATTTCGACGCTATAGCTAAACTACGACCTTCATAACAAACCTTCCAAATTACCAAGAATAAGTAAATTTATTGATATTTGGCAATCCGATTTCCTGCTTCGACAAAATCAGAATCTCTTTCTCTTATTATTTCTTAGTCTCTATTCCTCTGGCTTATGTCCACCATTCTGGACATTCCCGCGAGAAGTCCTTCCAGAGGAATCTCTAAAAATTAGTAAACTTGTTTTTATTTTAGTAATGATAAGTTAATTATTAAATACATAGTGCAGTACTGATACAATCCTATTTATAAGTGTATTATATCAGTGTATATGTGTATTTTATATTTTATTTTGTCAGATTGTATTTTGTTTTACTTTCCTTTCAGTAAAATAAACAATTTTTTTGATATTTTTCCTCTCGATATGCTGGCGTCCCCCATTCAGTGTTATCATGCCCCCCAGGGGGAGCGAGCCCCACATTTTAAGAATCGCTGTAGTGCATTTTTAAGCACCTTTGGTTCAATGACGGCCCATTGCGTAAGGCAGGCCTGGATGCAGATTTTTGTAAGGAGGACCGAAAATAAAGTCCTGCATTGTGTAAGTATGCGAGAAAGTCGAGGGGAGAACACCCCCGCTGGTTTTACTAACAAATACTGGATGCAGATTTTTGTAAGGAGGACCGAAAATAAAGTCCTGCATTGTGTAAGTATGCGAGAAAGTCGAGGGGAGAACACCCCCGCTGGTTTTACTAACAAATACTGGATGCAGATTTTTGTAAGGAGGACCGAAAATAAAGTCCTGCATTGTGTAAGAATGCGAGAAAGTCGAGGGGAGACACCCCTGCTGGTTTTACTTACAAATAATAACTTTAATCTGAAAATGTCACTATAATGAATAAAGTGGTTTATACTATGTTAATAAAGTGGTGCAGAAGTAGGGTTGCCATACGTCCGGATTTCAAGCTCACGTCCGGCCTAGTGACCGGATCTTCCAAATGTCCGGGTTTATGTCTGTGAGTGTGACGAGAGAGGAACTCAGTTGCAATTGAGAAAATCTGACGTATTCGAAAAAGCTGACACCATTCCGCCAATGAGAGAAAATTCATTGTTTACATCCATTGTTGATGACCTTCCTTATCCAGATCCCAGTTCAAACTGTAAATTAAAAGTTTTGGCAGTTTTATTTCAGTTCTGGTTTTCATTACTATAATTTTGAGTTACCAAACATTAATAAAAATTGCATCTTCTTTGAATTCTGACGCCTTAAATGTTTTTTTCACTTCTTTAACCCTCTGATTCCTAAGACCATTGAAATAAAGGCACCTCAAAATTCGGGAACTTCCGAGCTCCTCTATCAAAGATATGCGAAATTCACTTTCCCTCCTCAAAAACCTCAATGGCAGCTGGCACTGTCCGGATTGCAAGAAAACTCCCCTCTTCCCCAAACACATCTGGGCGAGCCACTCTAAAGAGGAAAGCACGCTCCGCGGGTGTGAAATCAATCACACTTAACGAAAAAGGGTGGAACTTTCAGTGTGACATTCGGACGTTTCGGACGGCTATCGTCTTTCGGTTGAAGGGACGCATGGGACGGTCCCGTATCGTTAGAGTTAAATTCTGTTCTAGTGTTATGTTAGAGGGTTGCTGGTAGGCAGCTTTTAGAATTTTAAACTAAACTTTCACCCCCTCCAAGACCCTTCAACCCCCCTTCCCCTGCGTTTCCAGATTTCAACTAAATAAATTATGGTAACCCTATGCAGATGTCTCAACAGCAGAATTTCCCCCTTTGTTTTAAATCATCACGAGAGTTATTTTGGGACAGGCGTCTTGACTCGTCGGCAGAGGACAAAAACAACACCAGAGGCTGGAACCCCCGTCCAAATTTCCGCGCCACACCAACGGGAGACACTTACAGGTTGTAACAACTTCTGCCCTAATAATTAATCGATTAGGATTGCACTCACCCTGTTGAAGCAATATTTTGCCTTCTCTAATCACATGGGTGAGCATTCAACCCCGTTGTTCCTCTCAGTCACCGCGTTGTGGGATTGATAGCCAAACATGAACGGGCCTATCCTTCTAACTATTTTAAAAAAGGGGGGGAAGTACTTTCCTGTATCTTCATCAAACCATGTAGGCAAACGCTCTAAACGCTGAGGTTATATTACTTATTTAATAGCCTTTTATTTTGCAGATGGAAACAAATCCAGACACCACGGTTTCGGAACTGATCGCAAAACTCGAAGGAATTCTAAGAAAGTCACTTTCCGGTGAGAGCTGTCAAGAAATCTAGCATTGTAAATAGATAATCACTATAGAAAATTTAATAAATATATCTGAAACGTAGCACCAGCTGGAAATTAATAATTGAATTCGGCAATAAAAAAAAATAAAACACTTAATTGTGTTCTTTTGTTTCAGCTTCTTTTTCCATTATTAAACCTCCAACTGTCAATGTTTACCTGTGCTGAGGTATATTTTTGCTGCGTAAATTCTCGCTTGTGTTCTCGCTTGTAAAAAAAAAAAACTCTTCAACGAAATACCCGGATGAAAATCATTCTGGTGACGACAAGTTACGCCATCTGTTGAAAAAAATATTGATAGTAAGCATACGAGAATTAAAAAATACAGGCAAACCGGAAAAGGAACAGAGAAAATATCGAACTGAACGCCGTATCAAAACCAGTTAGGGGACAATCTGCAGCCCGTATACCGTACGGGCAAAACTGGCTAAAGGGTTAATAATTCTGCGTCAAGGATCTTTCTTTTTCAGCTTGTTATTCGATTCGCATTTCATCGGAAGCTTCTTTTAAAGAGTAACTAATGTAGCATAAAAGCAGTAAGGTTGGCAGATTATAGTTAAAGGCCCAGTGTTGTAGAGTTGGGTTGATACTAGGTTTTACTGTATCAGGTACAAGTTGATACTGATACACGCTTGTACCTGATACTTTTACTTGATACTTTTGTATCTGATACAGCCGATAACCGATCCCTTCTTGTCGGTACGGAACTGGGTAGGCAATCGGATAGTGATACGAGATTTCTGCCTTGGCAATACTAGCATGTGTTATGTGTGTGTTTTTTTAAAACTACCTATATATATTATTTCTTATCATTACCTGGAATAAAATTATTTCTAACGCATTTTTTTACCTTTTGCTGCAATGTTTATTAAGTATATAAGATTGATGGGATTTTCTATGATTAAATAAATATATTTTGCTTTAAGCATTTCTTTATTCGAAACAAATAAGTAACTCAAACAACAGAATTATTATTAGTAACATAAATTGAACATAAAAATTAAATGCTGAACATGAATAGAATTTTCAGAATATAGCGATTTAAAAAATATAAACAGAAAATATTTATATTTGAAAATATAAATATTCGATGAAATACTTAGAAACAAAATGAAAATGAAACTGTTGCTATCAGCCTTTTAAGTTTTAGAAAAGTCTTTACTTTTTAAAAATGCTTTAAGAAATAATATACAAAATTAAAATTAGCAACTAAAGCTAAAATTAACGAGAAATTTTGGAAGAGATGGAGATAATAGTTTTTAAAGCTAAACGTCTATTAATACATAGAGTTTAATATGAACAACTTAAAACAAAAAACGTGAAATTTCTCTTTTAATTAAGAAAATAGGGAAGTAGGTATATTAGCAAAACTATAACATTGAGAACATAAAAGGTACAGCTACAAAATAATTAAAGGGAGAGATAAAAATAATTTGATTATAGTTTTAAAAAACTAATTTTTTTACTTTGTCATAAGATAAATTTGGTTTTTTGTCATTTAAGATCAATACCACTATCGAAAAAATGAGTTCTCATGGAACGGATGTCACAATCATGCAAAAATGTTTTCTGACTAGTTTTTTAATACAGAAAATTATACCTCTCTTCTCGCCACTATTTTAATCGTTCTATAATAAGGAAGTACCCACCTACTTCGGGGATCATTCTAGATCGAGATGTTCCTGCACGCATGCATGGTGCTGAAATCCTATCGTACCTTTTCCACAAAATTAATGCACTACATATCAATCCTACACATACCACTCCCAGCTCGGGAATCCCGCCTTCCGATGCACTTAACTATTTATTTCTATCTTCCCCCCCACCCACCCCCGTCATGACTTCAAAACCAAGGCCACATGCACATCGTCATCATTCCTTCTACCGAAAACGCGAAGCGAGAAGTTATCCCCAACCCGGAACTGTATCAATCTGAATTGTTGTGTGCTTATGTGTTGCTAATCTTTGCAAGATCTATTGTTTCCTGTTACCTGTGCTACGTGTTTTCCTGCATATTTGTGAATAAATCTTCATTCTCCTTTATCCTGCGTGTTGTACTTTTCCCACCATACACCCACAGAACGATTTTTGTAACAATAGATACAATGGCAAGTAGGACGCGGTATCAACTACAAACCTTTGAAGTAACATAAAGTAAGTGTTCATAGGACTTGTCGCCAAAGATTTGGAAGTCTCGCATGTTGTTATTCGTGCACTTGTGTTGTTGTGCTATTCTGAATTTGTATTTCAATGAACCCGAGTTGCATACTTTATCTAATATTTCCTTATCTTTTATTTAGTTCATTGGCAAAGAACCCCTTGTAGCAGTCCACCTTTTCGTTTGCGAACCGATGTTCGATTGCAAAAACTGTTTGTCTTGATGTGTACGATCATCCCTAGAAATTTGTCGGTGGAATTTCGGAACACCACTGTCCAATGAACGGTCCACCTTTTCGTTTGCGACCCCATGTTCGATTGCAAAAGCTCTTTGTCTTGATGTGTACGATCATCCCTAGAAATTTGTCGGTGGAATTTCGGAACACCACTGTCCAATGAACGGTCCACCTTTTCGTTTGCGACCCCATGTTCGATTCCAAAAGCTGTTTGTCTTGATGTGTACGATCACCCCTAGAAGTTTTGTCGGTGGAATTTCGGAACACCCCTGACCAATGAACGGTCCACCTTTTCGTTTGCGACCCCATGATCGATTGCAAAAGCTGTTTGTCTTGATGTGTACGATCATCCCTAAAAGTTTGTAGGTGGAATTTCGGAACACCCTCTATGCAAGAATTTTTATTTTTTTTTATTCCGTTTAAAGATAGTGGCCGTTTTAATTGTTTTTTCAATGGTTTGGCGAATCAATGGCAAGTTTGGCGCCATTAAAACATTTGAATTATTTTGGTAAAGGCGAGACTTCTTCAGTGTGAATTAAGAAATAAGGAAGAGAGACGTTTTTCTTTTGGTGTTTTCAAGCTTGTTTTTGAAAAATTAAAAAAGTTATTCTATGTCCAGCATCCGGATAAAACCGGATATTTCACCTGAAAAAAGAAAATAAATTTCATTGTAAAACGGTTGCCTAAGGGTAATAAAATATTGCAAAAGCATTTTAAATGGGCTTAAATACAAGAAATTACCCGAAAAGCGGAATTCACCACCGAACTCCATTTTACGAAGAGGAAAAATTTTCTGGAGTTCTTTTGGGAAAACTGAATAAATGAAATGATTCCATACCCGAAATGAAAAATTCTCGCAAAAATAATATCAATAAGAAAGTCGAGAATCAAATTAACAAACGGCGTGTAATTTCGCCAGTAATTAAATTAATAGGAGCGGTTCAAAGTTGATGTCTGGTGTACCAGACAGTAAGTCTGAAGGTGTTTAATTGTAATTTTGTTAATAATGGCAAAAGCAGACATTTAATTATAAGATTTTTAATTTCGATGCAAGCAAATATTTTTGTAAATAATTCGTATAAAGAAAAGAGAGATAAAATCGTAGTTCCCTGTTGAGAGTTACTTTTTTTTATTTAGTTCCATGTAATCTTGTTTCTCTCTTTTCTTGAAAGTATAGTTTTTCGACGATTCTAGCCAATCATAGTATAAGAATTTGAAGAATACCTTCATTCTTGAGAGTAAAATTTTCTACAATTTTGTGTTCCTGCAAATTTTTAATTTAACTTTAGTAATAAGTTAATGTAATTGTGTTGTATATACAGGGGATAAAATATATGCATAATATATGAGTACATGATCGATTAAAGATTGTAAATATAGTTTATAAGATATCCGAGGCCGAAGAAGGTACCTCCTGGAGAGATAAATTATTATGTCTGATGTCCCTGAAAAAAATATTGTCTTCAAAATAAATGACCTTATTAGATAAATCTTTAAAGACTGCGATGAGAACACGTCCTAAATTTGTTTGTAAGGAAGATGCGAGATCTATTCTCACATGATTTTTATTTTTTAGAGATAATTAATTCATTATATTCATTAAATTGTTCTAGTTACGTAACGTACCACAAAGTATAATTTCTAGGAAATCCATTCAAAAGTCTTTTGAAAATCATAATTAGGTGACTGAGCGATAAGGGGTTCTGTTTTAACTCGACCTTTCGGCATTTGTCCGTAAATTTGTTGCGCAATCTCGACTAAATGCGTTGTCCGATGTTCCTTCAAGTCATTAAAAACGACATATTTGTTAGGACTTTTATTTTTTGAATTACTTTCAAAGATGGTGGGCGTTTTAGTGTTCTGTTCCATGTAATATTCAGCTTTTTTTGAATGATTTTAGACAACCGTAACTCCGTTCATAATGCGTCCAAAAGTGCTGATGATAGCAAATGACATTTAATTACACTTATTGTTAATACTTATAAAAGAAGAGATTTAATTATAATTCCATTAATTTGGATAAAAGCAGAGATTAAATTGTAATTTTGTCAATATTAATAAAAGCAGACTTGTGGAAACAATTAGCATTCGGAAAAAAAGAAATTATATCATAGTTCCATGAAGAGTTTGTTTCCGTCTAGTCTTGATTTCTCTTTTCTTGTAAATATGTTTTTCAACGATTCTAACCAAATTGTTATGATAAAAAAATTTGGGCTATGTTTCTCTGCTTATTTATCGCCAAAGTTTGTATTTGTTTGTTATGATTTTTGACATAACTTGCAACTTGACATACTGCTTGCAATACCGATAATAGCAAATGACACTTAAATGCAACTTTTGGTTAAACCTTTAAGGATTGCTATGAAAAGCAGATTTTAAATGTCACCTGCGATAAAAAGACTGAATGAGTAACACATTTGTTTTATTTGTTGTTTGAAATTGTTTGAACAACGCATAAAACATAATCTTTAATAAATTCTTAGTTGTACACTAAAATTTCATTCTTCAAGTGCACATTGTAAATATAAAGAAAAGCGTTTTGAGTTTGAAGAGTACAGATGAAGAAGTATAAGGTGTGCCCGAATGAAAAGGAGACCTTAGCTGTATCGGCGTTGTATCAGATCCCAGTGAGTTAATTAATGTGCTAGCCGATAGATGGCGTGGTTGTATTCCCAGTTGCACCTGCGTAGTTAACGGCTTCCCATCAATATCCACATTTCTGGAGAGTTGTTTGCGCAGTTCGTTGCATGATGGATTCCTCCAGATCAGCACAAAGAGCAGTTATCTAATTTCCTCTCGCAGAAATTGAGCATGCTTCACAAGTTTAATGTAGGATGAAAGATTTCGGCTGTGGATGAGCTCATACGGCAGAATCGTCGGAACACCACACGTGAAATTGCTGTAGAACTGTCGATAAGCAAAGGAAATGTGCCTTACATAATCTACAAAAAGCTTGGTTATGGCAAAGTTTGTGTACAGTGGGTGCCCAAGCATCTGTCAGAGAATCAGAAGACGGCGAGAATGGATGTTTGCCTGACCCAGCAGTTTCTACACTGAAGCCATCCACTCCCTTCCTACGCTCTGGGATCTGTGTATCAATGTCAATGACGATTATTTATAGTTGTACTGTTCCACATGAACTGTAATTAGAATATTGTTATTATAATTTCTTTACATATAACTGTAGTCTCCTTTTCATTTGGGCACACCTTATATATAAAAAGAAAAAAATGCGCACAAAAAACGTATTTATTTTAAAACAAATTATAGTATATGAAAATGGTTCCCAAAGCGTGCGCCTAGGTGCCTTGTGGCTTATCAACTTCCTTATATTATAAAACTTTCATAGTTATATTTATTTTTACTTAACTATACAAAAGTTATTGACTATTGTGTACAAAGTACGTGTTGGAGTTTCACACAGAGAGCCTTGGGAGAATTTGTATTCAGCCAGGGCGCCGAGTATTGAAATGTTTGGAAGCCACTGGTATACGGAATAAAAATTAAATAAAACGCATAATACTAAATGTAGTATGACACTAAGTTATTCGACTTGCGCAAAATATTTGAAGAATTGTGATGAACTATAAAAGTATGAAATCATTGTCATGTTTATCTGTATATTTCATCATTCCTTGGACTCTTTATTTCTGCTCTGTAATAGACTTCTTTAGAGTAAAACCAACTGTAAGTATTGTCGAAAACAATTGTATCTGCAAAAATGAAGTGTGATTAGTAGGAATTTAATAAGAAGACCTTAAAATTTTGCTGATTCGGGATTAAAACACCCAAGACTATATTGCTCTGGTCTAGCTGGGATAGTTTAGCAAAATGTAGTACGACTCTAAGTTATTCGACTTGTACAAAATTTTTGAAGAACTGTAAAGAACGCTAAAGTCTGTAATAATTGTCAAGTTTATCTGTATATTTCTTCATTCTTTGGACTCTTTATTTCTGCTCTGTAATAGACTTCTTTAGAGTAAACCAACTGCAAGTATTGCCGAAAACAATTGTATCTGCAAAAATGAAGTGTGATTAGTACGAATTTAATGAGAAGACCTTAAAATTTTGCTGATTCGGGATTAATGCAAAACACCCAAGACTATAATGCTCTGGTCTAGCTGGGATAGTTTAGCAAAATGTAATACGACACTAAGTTATTCGACTTGTACAAAATTCTTGAAGAACTGTAAAGAACGCTAAAGTCTGTAATAATTGTCATGTTTATCTGTATATTTCTTCATTCTTTGGACTCTTTATTTCTGCTCTGTAATAGACTTCTTTAGAGTAGAACCAACTGTAAGTATTGTCGAAAACAATTGTATCTGCAAAAAATAAAGTGTGATTAGTACTGATTTAATAAAAAGACATGCAAATCTTGCTGATTCGGGGTTGAACCC
>BGPR01018290.1:0-25443 GCA_013235015.1 Araneus ventricosus | reverse complement strand
CGATGCGCGCGCAGGCAGACTAAGGCAATTCATTCATCCATCGCGCGAAATATTACGCAAGAATTGTTGAATTACGTCAAATTTCGTGCTAAAGTTAAACGCTTATAGCTCCGCAACCAAATAACACAGAGAGTTGGTTTTAGTTTTATTTAACAGAGAAAGGTTGACATTAAAGATTGAAAAAAGAATTTTAGAATATGGAAATGCGGTTTAGTCACAGCCGAGTTTCAAAGTTGGTGAAAATCACGAAGAATTTTACATAGTCACACTAGACTAATAGTCACTATAGAGCTAATAGTCACATAGAGCTACTTTAGTCACAGTTGAGTTAAGTCTACGCCTTCAATCCTAGCGGCTGTTTCGCAGACAGCCTCCCGTCGATTTTTTGTTTCTGCCCGAGACATTCTAGATATGGGGAATAGAGTGTAGGCCGAACCGGGAAAAATAATTAAATTGAACCATCTGCTCATTTTAAAAGCCAGCACTATTCTTTGAATCCACGTTTGGGATAATTCTTCTAACAAGCCATTTTGCTGAACTTCCTCGTTCGCTTACTAAACGTGTGAGCAAATTAAAATTTACTTAAAATTGGTAATGAGGATGTGCGTAGTCTTTCAAATAAGTGCGTGTTGTCTCTATTGAAATTATTTTTTTATAAAGTTTGCTGCGAATGTTGGTAGAATCAAAGACCGAGGTCCAATGCATTAAAATTGCCATAAATTGTTTAATTGAAATGTTCTTTTAGATGCAACCCCTCATATAACATGCTTGTTAAGTTAATGAAAAAAAGTTCTTATGCGAATTCAGGGTTCGGGTCGGGGGGGGGGGGGCTGTGGAAATAAAAAATTTTTATCGTAGTGACGAACGTCAAACCAAAACACTTTAACTTCACAGACTTTCCTCACCTGACAATAAGAATCATAAAGAACACTAGAATACTTTCGATAATTTAATAAAAAAAATACAATGAAATAACTGGCCAAAAAATGTTTTCGACCGTGTCAACGCTACAAGTGGAATGACTAGAAAAGTAGAAAAATCTTCGAGCCTGTCAAGCCAGAAAGCAATGTTATCACGATTTTATTATTATTTTTTAAATGAAAATTAAGAGCAAACATTTGTAGTGATTTTAAATAAAAGCAAGAATTTTGGTATAGCTCTGGAGGGGGCTGCAGTCCGATAGACCCCCTCTTGGATTCGCCAATGTTCGAATCCGAGGTATACAAAACAAAGAACTAGTACAAGAAAAGGAGTTCCAAAATTTTTATAATTAATGCAAATTTCTTTATGAAAGCTATGATCACCAAAATAAATGTCATTTTTACACATAATTAATAGCTTTTTTCGGCCTTGAACTTCAGTTCTGTACTGTGTGTGTGTGTAAAAAAAAAGTCACTTTTGATTGCTTGCTTTTGATGAGGAACCTTTAAGTTTTTTTCTTTGTTGTTTAATAATTGTGAAGTTTTCTGTTAAATTTCCTGTGCTTCTTTTATAAAAAAAATCCTGTTTAAGAAAAATAGCTCCAACTTTTCGGCTTAGTCCAGCTCTTTATTAATATAAAACTGTATACTTCTTAGATTTCACCTGTGTTATTTTCCCTTGAATTGTATTGACATACTAGATCAAATTAGAAGAATTTTGGATGAAGACGAATTTTATTTTTTTTAAATTCATATTTATTCTAACGCTTTTTTTCACTGAAATATTTACTACGTAATTGTCCCAAAATATCCGTTAAAATCTTTCTTATACTACAATATTTATGAACAAAATTTCAAGTACTTTTGCAATAAATACTAATAAGTTATGGAAAAAATTAGCTATCAGCGGTTTTTTAAAATCGTCTAGTTCAACTGATATTCTCATTTTAATGAAAAAAATTTCAGACGATAAAAGAATTTTCGGTATTATAATTTTCTATACAAAAGTAGTTTTTATATCAAAAATATTAGACATGAAAGTATTTTAATCCCGAGCAACGCCGGGTATAACAGCTAGTATAGCATAAAATTAGATATTGCAACATAACACTTTCGAAATATATCACACAAAAAATGCAAAATCTTGCTTAATTTTTAATTAAAAAAATATTTAACTTTTGGGCCTTTTAAAGTTGACAGTGATCTTTCACTTCTTTTTGAAATATTTACAGAAATAAAAAGAAATACTTCGTTGCCTAGCAACGAAGTATCATTAAATTTGCCTTATTTAAGAATCGTCTGCTGCAATAATTTATTTATTAAATTTTGAAAAATTTATAAAAGTTGAAGGAAACATTTCACAGGTATAAAATTGGTATCATTGAAAAGGTAAAATTTTGAACTTTAAGATGTTATAAAAATATTTTTGGGGGGATAATTTGCTCCGAAGTTAATACGGAAAAACGGTTAATTTCTAATTAACTGACTGTTTAATTAACTTTTGAACTTCGAAAAGTTGACAATAATCTTCCTCTTGTCTTTAATAATAAGTGTGCAAAGTTTGGTTGAAATTGCTACAGTAGCTTAGGAAGAGATGTAGAACATACACACATGACTTTTATTTATATTAAGATTCTGGTTGTCTTTTTCACCAAATTTCTTCATCAGTTGTTTCTTCTGTCATTAATTCTTGGATACCGAAAAGGATAATTTTGTTTCCTATAAAACCTTTATTATGCTGCATGTTGATCTGATGGGATTTCTCTAATTCTCGATCCGGATTCGAGGGCAATCGTATTCTATTCTCCAAATCGTTTTATACGTCGGTGATTTGTACAAATATTGAAACTATTAACACAATTTGTATGAAATAAAATTATATTACAGAAGGATAAAACTTGACTAGTATCAAATTAAAATCAACTGGAAAGGAGCTGGGGGCATTTTTTTCTGTGGTATATTCAGTTTTCTCGAACGAATCTTTTTTAATCCGAGCAACGTGCAGAGGCATGAGTTTGTTTTCGCGGTGAGTGTTCCCGGCGTGATGCAATGAGACTAGGTCAGTGACGTCACGCCGTGACTCACTGCTCGGTCAATTACACACACATTTCGATCTTTTCCTTTTTCACCTTTTCCGGAAAGTGAAAATCAATGCAGCCATTTCGGTCTCTTTTAATTTGGCATTTGCTGTCAATTATGACGCCGTTTCGATATTTTTATTTGGGCGTGGGAAGACAAAATTTATCAAAAATCTTTTTCCCCACGTGAATGTGTTAGAGTTGTGGAATAAATATAGTTATTTAAAAAATGTTACTTGATAAATAAATTAACTTAGTCCGTGTTTACTTGCATGAATTTGACGGGAAATAAGATTCGGAGTTTATCGATGAAAATTATGTTTCGAATAAATAAATTTAGAAACATTTTGCCGGGAAAAAATATCTTCCACTTATTATGTTTTTGTTTCTCTTTTCTTGATTGACCAATGAAGATCAATGTTGTAAAATTGCTATTAAATTTTTGTATGGAAGAGAAATTCTAAAAATTAAACATAAACTACGATATCCGAATTCACCAACTGGCTTAGGCCGCGGTGGCCTAGTGGTGAGGTGTCGGCCTCGGATTCGCAACCCAATTCCAGTGAAGATCCGTCTTGTATTGAGCCCGTTGCACGTAGGGCTCAAGCGTCCGATAGCTGGTATGGTGCGGAAGTTCGGAGAGAGGGGATGTCAAAGGTGTCGTCCTCGTCATCTGACCGTGGTTTAAAATTACGAGGTTCGTCCCAAAATAGCCCTCGTGTTGCTTCAAAACGGGACATATCTAAACTCTGCAAATGGTTTAAATAGATGAATGCTTATGATATCCACGACCTCTTGTTAAAAAGTAAAGCTGCAAGTACTTCATCAATATATTTGACACATTTGATACAGTACACGTAGAGCAATTGGAAGTACTAGCAATTTAAGGCTTAACGTAAACTTTCCTATTGGCAGTGGCTATTTCTTGCAGTATAGCTTCATCCAATTCGTAGTTTATTTGATTTGGCTTGAGTAGCTTCTTTGGAATATCTTTTTCAGCGTTTTCATTTACAAAGACATGCGGTGCATTTTTTCAAGTAAACTTCCATAGTCATGATATTATTCGTTACTTCTTCCTCGATTATCACGAATTTAAAGAAAACTGAACGGGAAAGAATCTGAGATTTATAACATGAAAGCTCTACGATAAAAGAAAACCAAGGCGTGTTTACTTTTCGCAGAATTTCAAATTCTCGCAAAGGCATGTTTTTCATTAAAATATTGATTGTATTGTTTAATTTAATTTAAAACCGGTACAACCGAAAACCCGTTGTTTTTAAAATAACTGCCATCCCTAACATGAAGTCAATGTTGCATACATATTTGAAAATAGTAGTAACTAAATTTTATTACAACTAGTAGGAGAATATGATTATCAGTTGTTTTGTAAATATATTCGTTTTGGTAATCTATTTTGATGTATTTTTTGGAAATCCGAGCGATCTTTAGAAAACAAAAGATTTCCAATTTTTTATGTAATCCAGCTTTCTTTTCCGAGATTCGATATAAGATCTGTCTGTTTCTTCTAGTGCGGTCTAGACTGAAGTAAATAATGGAGGATGTCTGAACACTTTCTAAAGCGACCGCCCAGTTAATGTCTTGTCTTCCCGGAATATTTCTATTAATCATTTTTTTCATTGCTTTAAAGCATATCATTAGAAGCAATTTAAATCTGACCATTAACATTTGTCCTTGCACTTCATTACTAAATAAAGTTATTATTATTAGTAGTAGTCATTCCTTTAGAATTGATGTCTTTTCCGAAATTGTAGGTAATTATTTTGAAATATAACTTTAACAGCTAGCGAAGGGCATTTATGTTTAAGTTAGAATAGAATTTTATGATCGCTTTATCTGTGTAAAGCTTGCTGAAAGACTTATCGTTTCGTATTAGTATTTTATCCGCATAGTTAGACTAATTTTCGTAGTATATGAAAGTAAAAACATTTTTTTAAATGCAGCGTGGTCTTATATATCGAAGTCTTATTTATATATTTTATTTTAGTTGTAATGTTTTCGTAAACATGAATATTAGGAAAATCTTGAATGAATGTTAAATGTGAATAGCAGGATTTCGGATCAAGAATGATTGTTCCGAAGTATGGAGAAAAATCACGTGACTGAAAATGAAATCCAGGTTTCTTATTGTTCCCTTTCTTGTTTTATATATATTTAAAGTGAGAAATAAAACCAGAAAACGCATGTGTAAAAGTTTAATTGAGAACCTGTGATAACACCGGGGTCGATCCAGGTTCTTTTAGGGGCCCATTTTTGTGAAAAAAATTTTTCGTGCGAAACCTTCGATTTAGAGCAGTCATATTTTTTATAGTCATATTTCTATATTTTGTGAAGGGGCCGTTTTTATGAATTTGAATTTTGTGAAGGGGCCGTTTTTATGAATTTGAATTTTGTGAAGGGCCGTTTTTATAAAGTGGAATTTTGTGAAGGGTCCGCTAAACGGCCCCAATTTTCGCCTGGATCGACCAATGGATAAGAATATACACAATTCCTACAAATGTTTGCATGCGTTTTTGGAGAAAGGAACAGTATTGAAGCTTTTATTTCCTTACTTTACATTTCCTTTATCGAGGATGGATAAAGTATTAATTTATTCGCTAACTTAGACTAATAGAATGAGACTAACGAGGGTTTGATCTAGGTTACAGTGGCGCAGCGACCGGAGGGGAGGGGAGTATGGATGCCTCTGGCGCCAGATTTAGGGGGCACAACATTACCGAGTTTATATTATTTTTAAAGCAAAATGTGATGAGAGGGCTTGAAAATAAACCATGCTCCATACGCTCCATTTGCGCTTGCAAGGCCAGTGCTGACGACTAGGATGAAAAACATCAAGTTATGATCTTAGTGCCACTTACCCTTGCTACGCCACTGCTAGGTTATGCCAGATTTAAGATATTCTTTATGAAAAATGACCAGCAATTGATGCAATGAATCAGGGGTGGTTCATCTTTAAAAGGTGGGGCGCCCCTTGCTATTATTTTTATAAATGGTATTTCTGGTTTTTCAAAGGCCGCGGTGGCCTAGTGGTAAGGTCTCGACCTCGGGACCGGAGGGTCGCAGGTTCGGAACCCGATTCCACTGAAGATCCGCCGTGTATGGGGCCTGTTGCACGCTAAATCATACGTAGTGGCCAAACGTCCTCCCGTTGGTGTGGCGCGGAAGTTTGGAGAGGGGGGTGCCAGCTCAGGTGTCGTCCTCGTCATTTGACCGCGGTTCAAAATTACGAGGTCCGTCCTTAAAGAGCCCTCGTGTTGCTTCAAAACGGGACGTTAATATAACCTAACCTAACCTAATCTGGTTTTTCAAATACTTAATTAGCGTTGTTTGTCCAAAAGACTGCTCTTCCCTCATTAAACCTCACAAACAACATAACATTTGTGCATTATTCGACATCGATCGTTCAACGGAAATTGAAATCAAGATAGAGAATGCCGCAACATGCTGGAAATACACTGTGTGAGATTGCAAGGGAAACTATTCGGGAAACTATTGCCAAACAGCCGTTTAATTCACGTGGTAAATTGCTCATATACTCGGAGGGAAATGACTTTTGCTCTCCTCTAAATTTGCACTGAAAGAGCTGCAATCAAGCATATGCTTGACCAAGTAAGATCGATGCTTGACCAACCGATGCTCTTTCTTCCACCCCTTCTTTCCGATTCGTTTTTCTTTGCTTGATTATTATTTTTAACCATTTTAGCTTAATATTATCTGGAAAGAAACTTCCCGTTGAAAGCGTATTTTTTAATTAATTTTGCCTTTATTTTTTTGTTGGAAATCCTTTATTCAGTAAAGAAGTGTCGTTAATTTAGTAAAAATCAATTTAGAAAAAAATCATTATAAGGAAGCATATAAATCATTCAATTAAACGATGAGTATAGGAACTCATCAGAAAATGGTGTTTTCGCGATCTTGTACAAATATCAAATAGTGATTATTTAACATATACGAGATGCAGAAAATTTAAAATCTAGAATTGATACGAATTATTCTCATGATAAAATGTTATAGATAATAGAGTTATTGTAATTATAGCTACCAGCGTTCACTGCTGTGTTATTTTCTTTAGTTATATTTGTGGGTTTAACACTCAATATTCCGGCGATCAATTGTCTTTTAACTCTCCTTCCCCCCCTCCCCCCGAATAAAACGGTGCGAAATAATCCTTCTCTTATAAAATATAGTTAATATTACCCTATATTAATATTGTTAGAATGATTTTGGGGACGAGAAAAGGGTGAAAGTTTGTATGGTTTTTGGTCGTCTACTTAAATTGGGAATAGCTAGATCACAGGTAGCCAATAGGGATGTAACGAATATTCGACAACTATTCGGTATTCGGCACTTTTGCCGAATACTAAACAGATTCGACCGAATAAATCTAGGGTAATAATTTTTAAAAATGTGCTATTAAATGTATTTAATAAAGAATATTGAGAATTACTATTCAGTACATTTATTAAAAAAATCTCCTAACATTTACCCAATTTTAAGTTGCATTGTATATAAGTGTTTAATAATGTTGCGTTCATTTATCATTGTTAACTCTATGAGCCCTAACCCGCCTCAAACCGCCCCATTCGACAGAGACCGGACTCTGGCAGTTTCGGGCGACTGAGTGAATTTTATGGGAGAAAAGTAGTTCCTTTCTTTGTTGACAATTGATTGCCCAACCTTGGGTGTAGTACTCCTGGAATTTCAGAAAAGAAAGGGAGGATTCCATTCTGTTTTCGTGAATGAAAATTTACTCCAGTTTTTGAGGTACTGGAATTCTCACTCTAGCCGGGTTCAGACAGTTAAACATGGAATTATGATGCAAGAACAATAATTATTCAGCATTTTCAAGAAGTCTCTTCTGTTTGGTTTCATGCATATTAGGAGCTTCAAAAATAAGCGCTCACTACATACTATGCTTCCAGGAGCTAAAAGATATTTTTTTAATGCTAAATTTGCAAATCTTAGAAATTTTTCCCGTCTTTTCCCCCTCCCTCATCAATTAAGTTAACATTCCATCCTAGTTATTATAATTTTTTTTTATTATAACAAGAAATATTTAAAAAAAATTTAAAGTCAATTCCTACTTAGGTCAACAAGAAAAATTAGAAAAAAAAATTAAAAAAAAAACTGTATTAACATCAAGTGTCATCTACTACAAGTTTAAAAAAATGTATTTGAACTTGAGTGGATGAATGAAAAGTATTTTATTAACGATTGAAAATTTGAACAGGATATATATAGAGAGAGTGTGAACTAATAGTAGGAATTGAAAAATAGGAATGTACTTCTAATAAAACTTTTAATTTATCCACTGAATTTTTTCTCATTGCCATTTTCTGAAATGATGACTTTTTTAAAATTTCTGTTTGTCAAATCCAAAATGAAGAGGGTTTCTCGCATTTTTTTTTATTGGAATTAAGATATTTAGAATTTTTCAAAATATGCATCGAAGTTTTCATAATTTTTTAAATGTGGAAATATTTTTTTTTTCCTTTTTAAAATCTGAGCAGTATTTTATTTAAAATCAAAAGTAAAATGTTTTTAAAAAGTAGGCATTCGCCGCTGAATATTCGGTCTGAAATTTGGCCGAATACCAAATATTCGGCCAAATAACTATTCTTTACATCCCTAGTAGCCAGTGTCAGTGATGTTCCATAGAGAATTTTTAGAACGAATCAATTTATTTATTTGCCCAATCAAATTTCATGTGCTAAGGGGCCGTCCACAAATGATGTCATGCTTGGAGGAGAGGGAGGGGATTCGTGAAATTGTGACAGTTTGTGACCAGGGGGTGGGAGGGGGTAACAAGGAGTGTGACATCACACATTTTGGTTAAAATAAAAAACATTTAAAATCAGCAGATTAAATTTTGAAGTTATTTTGAAATACCAGAATTTGAGGGTATTTTTTAATCGGGGCTAATAAACTTTCTTGCGATTTTTTTCACTTATAATCCTTTCTTTTCGAAAAAGGCATTCAGTGTAGGTTCTGAGAATATGGTAGCGGCAGAAATTCTTCGTCATTAGAAGCAAACCTCCCCCTGTCACACCCTTGAAATGTCCAACAAAAGATACGTCGCCCTACCTGGGTGAGTGGTAGAACTGGTAGTGGCACAAACAGGTTGATCTTATTGAGGCGCTTTTTAAAAAAAAAAAAAAAAAAAAAAAAAAAAAAAAAAAAAAAAAAAATCAATCTGTTTATGAGTATTTTGTGTTCATAAAGTAAAGATGAGATTTAAAGCAAAATATATCAAATGCCATTTCAAATCCCAAAATATAACTGTTTACAATTGCTCTTTTATATTCATATTTTATTACTATTGTATATTAATTAGGTTTTCTGTTGTAAACCTTAATCTTATTTCATACAAAATAAGTACACATATAATAATTATTATTGTTATGCTCACATTAAAACACATAGTTAAAGTTTAAAAATAAAATTTGAACTATAACGTAGTGCTTTGTTTCTGGACTGCAAGTTTAATTTTTTTTGGTATTTGACAAAGGGGGAGGGAGGGTGTGTGGTGAAGTGTGCCCCTTTTTACCCAGGGGGGGGGGGGGGATCAAAAATATTGAAAAAAAAAGTGTGACATCATTTATGGACAGACCCTAACAAGTAGCGGTGTTTTCAGTTGGTCACTCTCCCAAGTACTGACCGCTTCCGAAGAGCTCCTTGAGGTGAGCGAAAGGCTTCCCTCCTGCCCCGGTGGCTGCTCGGCAACAAGATAAGAGCGGACTTTCATTAATCAGGCGATTAGAATCGGGCCCTTGGGGCCTCGGGGAGTTCGCCGGTCCGGCGGCATTCCACCGAGTCCTGTGTTTTATCTCGTCTTATTTTTTCTCGCCACCCAAGGTTGATGGTGCCCCTTGACAGGCGCGACGAATGCCAGGGGAGGGTCAAGTGTGAAGTGCATCACACAGTGGCGTTGCGCGGTAAATGGCTACCGGGGCATGTTATTATTTTTGCGCTCCTCCATCATATTTGACTTTAAAAAGTAACGCAAACCCACTGATGTAGTGTCTTCATAGCAGTGGCGTAGCGACCGGGGAGCAGGGGGGTATAGATGCCCCGGGTGCCAATTTGAAGGGGCGCCTTGGAGGCAAAATATGAGTGCGTCGACGACACTTTTTAAAGTGAAATGTGATGATGAGGGGCGAAAATGTCTCACCGTGGGCGCCACTATTCCATGGCGCCCCTAAGATTGCGACCCGGGGTATCTATAATCCTCTTGCCACCCCCCGGTCGCCTCTACCATCATGATGGATTTAGATCAGTGCTAATTTGTGTTCAATGTTTTGGCAAAAAACCCTCTTTTCTTAATTTTATTGTATTCAACATTAGTTGAGTTTGTACGACATGAGGGAATTATCGTAAAAGTTGTCTCCCAACTCATCTAGAATAGCACGAAGATAAATAGATTCCACTTTCGAATTCGCCAACACTGGAGATCGGAACCCATAATGGATTTAGATCAGTGTTGATTTGTATTCAATGTTTTGGCAAAAAAAAAAACAACCCTTTTTCTTAATTGTATTGTATTCAACATTATTTGAGTTTGTACGACATGAGGGAATTATCTTAAAAGTTGTCTCCCAACTCATCTAGAATCACACGAAAATGAATGGATTCTACTTCCGATTTCAAATTCGTCAACACTGGAGATCAGAACCCTTCGGAGCCATGGAGTTCCGTCAACCAACCAGACGATTTTCTAAATTTCAACGTGGAGCGCTTTAGATACTGGGTAAAGGGTGTCAAACCGGGATGGAGAGTTAAAGGCTATCTCCGGGGCCTCCAAAAGAGATTTTTTTTAAAAAACCTAGTTTTTAATTTCGCGGTAGCCACGGTATGTCCCGGCTAATCCCGGATGTCTGGTCACGTAAGCTATACCTAATTGCATTCGCCCTCGTATTGATTTCACATCTTAAACGAGGGTCATCCAGAAAATATAGTCCATTTATTTATACAAAATGAAAAACGCAATATTTATTGGAAAAAACAATTCTGTTACCGGAAGCTTCCTTCACTTCTCTACATAATCACCTCCTACATTTAAGCATTTATCGTATCTGTTCCGGAGCTTCAGAATTCCCATGTTATACTCTTCTGCCGCCAGTTCACTTAGCCAGGTGTTCACTGCATTCAAACAAAAGACCGCTCACGCATTTCCGCTGCGCAGTCCCTATAGCCCGGACCTTACTCCTAGCGATTTCCATCTTTTGCTTAAGCCGAAAGAGTTTCTGGACGGTCAACGTTTTGAAAGTAATAAAGAGTTAGATAATGCAGGGTCCACCTGGCTGGCGGCAGAAGAGTATGACATGGGAATTCTGAAGCTCGTGTACAGATGCGACAAATGTTTAAATGTAGGGGGTGATTATGTAGAGAAGTGAAGGAAGCTTCCGGTATGTAACAGAATTGTTTTTCCCGATAAATATTGTGTTTTTCATTTTGTATAACTAAACGGTCTTTATTTTCTGGATGACCCTCGTATATGCTTTGTACAAAAACATGGTTGTATCAAACATATGCATGAAATGTTTTCGTTGTTGTAGTCGTTAAATAAAAAAACAGGCCGAGTTATTAACTAATTTTCATTTTATGGGAGAGTGACGGAATATACGTACATCTTGGTTTAAGTCCCAAGCCAAAAAAAGAACAAAAAATCCCTGCTTTCTCAGGTAGGGATTTAACATATAGACACGTGATCAAAGTGAAGGAAATAATAGCTATTTTTAGTAAATTACGTAAGTGTTTTAGGGAAAATGCATGGCGGCAATAAGTCGCTGATTTCGCGATTTGTGCGCGCGTGGAAATGATTAAAATATTCTTTTAGTATTAAATATGCCAAGATGAGAGATTTAATATACCTCCAGCGCGGGAAACAGAACGAAACTGGAGTTTAAGAAAAGTGATTTTGGAATACATTAAGACTTTAATATATATAATATTAGAATTTAAAGCAAAATTAAGTGAGATTATTACATGCATATGAGGTTTATCTTTGTCTTGCATTCTTGTTTTGATGACATTTGAAGCATTTTTATTGGATTTTAAAAAAAGTTGGTGTAAAAGGAAAGTTTACAGGTTATGTTCTATAAGATTAAAAGAAATTTAGTAGATTGTTGCGTTTATTAAAATGTTTTTACATTTATTCGTGTACTACTTCTTAAACGTTGTCTTTTTTAAAGAGAAAGTATTGTAATCGTCAAAAAATTCGAACTCGAGATTTTGACGAATCTCCACGTTTTAGACCTCCCTCATTCCGAAAAACACAATTTTGGAATTATGTCTGTCTGTGTGTGTGTCTTTGAACACGATAACTCGCAAACTATTAGAGCTACGGGGATAAAATTTGGTATGTGGTCTTTAAACATAATTTGTAGGTTTCTATCAAATTTTGGACAAAATCCGTCAACGGGAAGTCTGTCTGTCTGTATATTCGATAACATGCGAACGCTATAACTCAAAAACTTGAAAAGCCAGATGGATAAAATTTTATACACAGTTTTATCGTCATGAATGTAGGTCCGTATAAAATTTTGGGCCAAATCCGTCAAAGGGTTGATTGTCTGTCGGTCTGTATAATCGCATACTTGTTCAACTCCATACGCATGCGCAATAGTAGAAATGCCTGTGCAAAGAAGAGACACTTCGAAAACTTGGCAGTTTGCCAAAAACCAATTCTGGCGGCGAGATTTTGTAAGGAAGCAGACATTTAGGGCGTCTCGTTTTACTTGCGTATTGGAAGCAATCTCTGCGCATGCGCAAGCTAGTCTCCTGTTTTCTTCTCCGCTCGCGGAACTCGCATTGCTCGAGTTTGATAAAAAAAATAAATATTGCGAAGTTTTAATACATACGTATCTTTTTGAATATGATTCTTCACCTCAGTATTTTATTATCACTATAATCAACAATGAAAAACCGTCTGATAGTCATTGCATTCTGGGTTACAGTTGGTTCGAACTTTTTATCAACGCAGGGGGAAGGGAAATGACAAATGTTTGAAAAGTATACGAGAAAGTTTAGGGGAGGCCACTCCCGCTGGTTTCCTAATGTGATAGCAAATATTTTATGTCTCGAATGAATTGTTATCAAGAAATAGCTCAGCCGGACGTAATTACGTTAGGCAATGTCTACTGTAGAAGTAAGAATTTCCTTCAGCACTTTGTGAAGGTCATTAGCACTACCTATTATTCGTATGATTGGTTTTAAATGTTTCCTATTTATCTGAAGCCTGACTTTTGATTTTAAAATTTTGTTCAGACTAACATGAAGAAGATCAAATTGAATAAGTCTATATTGAATTTTACTGAGAACTCTATCTTCATTGCTTTTCCAAGATTCCGAAAACTAATGAAACCATGATAGCGGTTTCGTTTTACGAAATATGCCGTGTTATTAGTCAGTTATCTTAATTTTTTTTTCTGTATTCAGCTCGGCGTGACTTAATCTATTTCTTATGCCAATAATATTCTAGAAATAATCAGGACGTAAAATTTAATTGCTTAAAGCTTTTTTTGTGTGTGAAATCGAATTAAATATTAATCCGTTGATATTTCACTGTCTAAAGTGCACTGAAAGAAAGAAGATGCGAACTTCAATTTGATTAAGTCTGTCTGGTAATTGTAAGCATATCTGCGCACAATACGTGACCCAACGTTGTATCAAAATACAGGGAAGGGATTTTAAACTTCAAAAAACTGCAATGTTAACAAAATTCTCTTTTTTTGAAAGACAAATGTTCCTTTTATTCTTCGAGTTTTCTCGATAAATAAAGTCATTGCCTGATCATAAAGAAAATGGAGATAATAGGGATTCACTGCGATTTAGAACCGTACGTAAAATTTAGTAAGGTTTAGGTGTTTGAATTCGGCAAACACTCATGTTCCAAGTTTGGAAACACTCAAAACATTTCCGTGTGAAATCATTACCATATTTAGAATAACTCGGCTATGCCGGCAATTATTTACGCGTTTGTAAAGAAATCAAATTTTTGGTATAAGATTTAGTATTTCTGATATTCACCTTGGTTCGTATAATTTGGAAAAAAAATCACTATGAGCAAGATTTACCTCTCGAAAAGGAACATAAAATATGGTAGCAGAGAAAAGAGGTGTCGAGTATTCTGAAGAAAAGTTTAACTTTATCATCATATACTGCGGGTAATTAGCCACAATGATTTAGAACTTGTTTCTTTGGCTGGAGTTGAACTCCTTCTTGGTCGGCGTCGCATGTCCAGGAGTCGATCCAGGTATTTTTTAAGGGCCCATTTTTGTGAAAAATAAAAATATTTTTTGTGAAAAAAATTGAATGTGAATTGAAATGAAATTTTTTAAAGGACCGTTTTTATGAATTTGAATTTTGTGAATGGGCCGTTTTTATGAAGTGGAATTTTGTGAATGGGCCATTTTTATGAAGTGAAATTTTGTGAAGGGGCCGCAAAACGGCCCAATTTTCGTCAGGATCGACCCATGATGTCATACGTTCGGCTCTTTTGTTCCCGTTCGCTATTTAAATTCGTAATTAAGTGAACGTAACAATTAATTTTAAATACAAAAATCTCCTGGTCACGCTTAAATGTCTCAAGTATCCTTTACCATCTTAAATAGATTGAAATAATAAATTTTTCAACTGGCTGGCTGCATCAAATTAGGAGGTTTAAATAAAAACGTAATGCAATGAGTTAATCGAGTAAGTTTATTTCGCTCGATTAAGAGCTAGATATGCTTGATTTCGAGATCTGAAATAAAAAAATTCCCAAAGTCAAATATTTTTTCCCCGAAGAAATAACATTAATAAGCAGTCCTTTCTCTCTGCTGGTTGCTCTGGAATTTCCAAAATTTCAGTTCTCATATTTATCTTAATGTTTGCCAACTGTGTGTTTCACTCAATTAACTTATTAAATCAACTGCTGGGACGCGTTGTGAATTCGTGTTCAGCGAGGCGTCTCTGGTAGCTCATCCGAGTTCTGTGCGGCTCTTCTGAGTGGGCTCATCGCTTCTCCTATACAGTAGAACCCCGCTAATCCGAAATTCCGGTTAATCCGAACCGATTTTATTTTCGAAAATGACACGTAATTGAAAAGATTACCTGAAAACATTTAAATATACATACCAAAAAAAAGTACTTTTCCAGCATGCATAATTTTGTACACGTTGAAGAAACTAATGCAATTCTCAGTAAGATAAGGTCACTTCATACAGGAGCACATCCATTATTCTAATGAAAAGGGGAAACATATTATCTTTCTATTGCTTTTGAGTAAAAGAATTCAAGAGATAGTAATACTGAGTACATATAATTTACATCTTTTTAGCGCGCACCTTTTTCTTTTCTATTTTTATCGGAATTTCGGGTAATCCGAACAGGCACCGGTCCCAATTAGTTCGGATTAGCGGGGTTCTACTGTAGTTAGGGTTGCCATATGTTCCGTGTATACAGGACTGTTATCGTATTTCACTACTCGGCCCCGTATTACTATCTGTCCCGTTTCTCTCTTATATTGATCAGGTGTAATAAAGTCATGAATATTATATTTATAATATTTATTTGTCAGTATTTGTCATTCCAGCCCACAATACAAATGTGAAGAGAATATTTTCCCTAATGTCAACTCAATGGTTGGATGGAAGAAACAGGTTGTCAGTGGAGACACTTGAAGCAATTTTGATTTGTCATTATAGTTTTAAAATGCCCCGCGCCCAATTTTATATTTATCTGAAAGAAAATGATATAATTAAAAAAGTAAAACCAACATTAAAATATGACTGGACTAAAACGGATTAGCTATGTGTTCATTTAATAAGATTGCTCAGACTTTATTGATTTTTTTTTATCAGAGTAAAATAAACCATTACATACCCACTTTTTTCATGTTTCGTTTATTTCATTACTAGCAGTACGCGCGCGGCGTTACCCGTGGAATCAGGACTTCGACAAAATTGGGGAAAAAATGCCCACAATGACACGAAAAAGTTTTGCAAACAAAATCAAAACAAAAGATACACATTATTGATTTTCCCGCTTATTTTTCCTCTCGATAATGAAGCAAATGCAATGACGTCACCGGAAGGAATCGGATTATAGAAATGCAGGCTGGGAATGAAAACATATTACGTCACCTCCTGCGATGAAACAACAGTGCATTCTGGGATCGTCCGGAGACACTCTCGCTGGCAAAGAAAACTGTTTTAAATGATCAGGGAAAAATTAATTAAAAAAACGGAATAAGATTTTTTAACCGTTCTTGTTTTAAATCCGACCGAAACGTTCCAGTTATAAGCTGAAAAAAAACGAAAATTATAGAGTTGTTAGAACGTCAGATGCGAGAATTTGAAGAAATCCTTATCAAAAATTACCATAAAAGTGACTATTATTTAAAAATTTCTCAAACTTCATTAAATTGTGTTGGAAATTCGAAACAAACTTCATTAGAACGAAAATTGTTTGTTCTTTCAGGTGGTGCATTGATTGTTTTTCAACGATCATTAGAAAAGATACTACAGCCGTAAACGTGCCAAAAATGACCCAAAACAACACAAAGCATTAAATAAAAAAATTTCTAGATTAAATTTTAAAATTCCGGCTTCGAGGCGCTTTGAGTCACCATTACGTCTACCTGTGTGCCAATTTTCATGGCTGTAAGTGCGATAGATTCGTCTGGACATCGCACACACACACGCAAACATTGCCTTTTATAAGTACTAGCAGTACGCGCACGGCGTTACCCGTGGAATCAGGATTTCAAAAAAGTGGGTGAAAAAAAGTGCCCACAATGGCACGAAAAAGTTTTGAAAACAAAACCAAAAATACACATTATTGATATTCCCGCTTATTTTTCTTTGCGAATGACGTCACCTGCCGCGAAGAAGGTCACGTTGCAACAATGCATTGTGGGATGGTCCGGAGAAGCTCTCGCTGTTAAATCTCGCTACGAAAAAATTGTTTGAACCGACCAGGGAAAAATTAATTTTTGAAAAACGAAAAAAGATATTTTAATAGTTTTTGTTTTAAATCCGACATAAACGTCCCATTTGTTGGCTGAAAAAAAAATGAAAATTATAGAGATGTTAGAACGTCAGATGCGATAACTTAAAGAAATCTTTATTAAAAATTACCATAAAAGTGACTATTTTTCAAATTTTTTTCAAAATTCAGTAAATTACGTTAGAAATTCAAAACTAACTTCATTAGAACGGAAATCGCATGCTCTTTCCGATGGTGTATAATTTTTTTGTCGTTAACTTATACGAAACTATTCTATTGAGAAATTAGTGCGAAAAATCAACCAAAACAACACAAAACATTAAATAAAAAATTTTCTGGATTAAATTTTAAAATTTCGGCTTCGAGGTGCATTCAGTCACCATTACGACTACCTGTGTGCCAAATTTCAAGGTTGTAAGTGCGATAGATTCGTTTGGACATCACACGCAGAACGCACACAAACATTGCCTTTTATAAGTATAGATAGATGGCATCCCTACTCATCTGAGTTCTGTGCGGCTCTTCTGTAGTCAAATCAGTTTGGCTTTTTGGGTTGTGTGTGTAGTTTTCTGGATGAAAATGTGTGAGTGGCGAGTGCCTTGAAAGTTGAAAGAAAAACGAGGCGTTGGAGCCCAGCGCAAAGATGAAGCAGCAGCCCCAATGTTACACTCTACTGTACTCCCTTTTTTTTACCCACTGCACACACAGAGGCTTGGGCAAGGACAAGGCCAATCCAAAATACGTTTTAAGGTGAAAACATTTCCACCGTTCCGATTCGCCGTAGGTGGATCGCTATGCAAGTGGGAAGGCTCGCCCTAACCAAATCTGATCGAGGAAGAACTCAACTTCCCCGTTTGTTTTTACTGCGTCGGAAAACTTCTTTTTCTAATGGATAATCGCATGGTTGGATTACGCAGCATTTGTATCGTTTTGTTCGTCGTTGAAATACTGAGAGTTGCAATTATTTATTTGTTTTCTCTATTGTTAAGTTATCGAATTTCATCTCTTCCTCGTTCTAAGTAATGCGTTGAGGAAGATCAACTGATGCCCAGTTTTTGTTAAAAGGCCATGAAAGAATAAATGTTCTAAACTTAGCCTTAAAAATTGGAATTTATCATTGAAAATATACAGTGGAGTCTCCCTATAACGAAATCGCTTGGTTCCAATTAAAAAGTTCGTTATAGAGAAAATTTCGTTATACGGAGATTAGAGGTTTTTTCAGTTAAAGTAAATATTCTAAACTTTTCAATAGATGCGATAAGTTCAAATGCATTTAATTATGATTTTCAATTAAAAATAAAGTAATATATATTATAAATTTGTTAAAATTATACTAATTTTTATTGTATAAATAAAATGCTGAAAAGTTAAGACAATTCACCAATTTAGAGTATAATTTGTACTAGTATGTACTTACGTTTATTTTACTTGAAAATTTCCGTTGTTTTACATTGCTTTGCATTTCGTGATGTTAAATTTTCAGAAAAATTTTCACATTTTAAGAGTGAGTGGTTCCAGAAACAGGCACGTGTGCACAG
Source organism: Araneus ventricosus (assembly GCA_013235015.1). NCBI lineage: Eukaryota > Metazoa > Arthropoda > Arachnida > Araneae > Araneidae > Araneus > Araneus ventricosus. The sequence goes on along the minus strand of BGPR01018290.1, from coordinate 6,900 downwards.
AATTTATCAACTTTCTTCAAAAATGACAAAAATCGAAAAGATAAACCTCTGAAAAAATTCGTTATAGGGAGACAACCACTTCGTTATATGGAGAATATTTTGAATGTTATTTAACATTCCGATTAAAAATTTCGGTATAGGGAGAAATTCGCTGTAGAGAGACTTCGTTGTAGGGAGACTCTACTGTATATACAGTAGAACCCCGCTAATCCGAAATTCCGGTTAATCAGAACCGATTTTATTTTCGAAAATGATATGTAATTGAAAAGATTACCTGAAAAGATTTAAATATGCATACTAAAAGTAAAAAAGTGCTTTTTCACCATTCATAATTTTGTACACATTGAAGAAACTAATGGAATTCGCCGTAAGATAAGGTCACTTCGTACAGGAGCACATCCATTATTCTAATAATGAAAAGGGAAGACATATTCTCTTTCTATTGCTTTTGAATAAAAGAATTCAAGAGATGGTGGTACTGAGTACTTATAACTAACGTTTTTTTTTTAGCACACATCTTTTTCTTTTCTATTTTATCGGAATTTCGGGTAATCCGAATTTTTTGTAATCCGAACAGGCACCGGTCCCAATTAGTTCGAATTAGCGGGGTTCTACTGTATATAATTCTCTTGCGGCGATTAAGAAATGCGACAAAAAATGGTCGCATTTCTTAATCGCCGTTTGGCAATAGCTCGCAAGTTTGGTTTCTTCACATTGGCGGAAATTCTGAGACAACGATTTTTTTTTGGAATTAAATAGTTTGAACAAAATAAGTCACTTTTCCCGGCCGTTAACAACGGGAAAAGTGACGTCTCCCAACCCAACCGGGGGTACGAGAATAGACCCTAAGTCTTGCAGTTTCGATTCGGCAAATGAGTGAATGTCTCCTTAAAAGGCCCTTTTCAGTTTAAAGATTGAGGGATGGGCTATTTCATCGTTCGATTACTCACATTTTTTGAGTTTAGAAAACATAAGTGACTACCCAGAAAAAAAATGTTGTACCTTTCTTGACTAAATTGTAAATGGAGGGAGTTTGTATACATATGGGGAAGCTTTCTGAGCAACGTAACATGACTAAACTTAGGACCTTATCAATTTTAAAAAGCTAAAAATACATAATTATAATGCTTTCAATTTTGAATAGTTAATATATGCATTTTTCAAGCCACTTTTCTGTTTAAATGGTCCTTTTTTTTAGGTAAAAGGTTGTAAAATGTGTTATATCATCTCTTGGCAACTTAAATTTTTTGAGGGTTTTAGTGATCCCGAAAGAATCACAACGTCATTCTTGGGGTTTGGGGAGCGGAGCGAGCAGGTGGTGTAACCCCGTAGTTATGACGAATTTTGTATGCAAAATTTCCACAATGTTTTTTCCCACTTCATTTAAAGGGGGGGGGGAAATTAAGTATAATAATCGTTGTAATGTGTAATGTACGCTAGCTTTCCCTTGGGTTCCAGTTTTCAGTTTCGACCTTTTATTTTTTAAGTTACTTTGGAATTTGGATTGGTAAGATTGCTAAATGTGTTTTTGCGACAAACTATATAAATGATGGGAAAAATCTTTCTTACTACGATAATAAACCTGAATATTTTTTTCTGTAGCTTTATCTAAATGTATTACAATAAATTAAAATTATTATTCATAAATATGAGCATTTGTGCTATTATGACCAACCACCATATTATGGATTCCTGGTTCATTATTGCAAATTTGTCTGAGTGTGTAATCTCCCAAGCAAAATTCCATTGCATTGTAACAGACTAATTTAATTTTGGGAAAATGCAACATTATTATGTTTTCTCTTACGTTTTGTAATAACTGTTATATTTTAAAATGTATATTTTGGAGTCTCTTGCATAACTGCGCCCAATTGATATTTAGTGTTATAATTTATGTATTGTATTTTACAGCCTTATTATGTTATAGTGAAAAATTTGGATTTCTGGATATCAGAATAATGTTTAAAATATTCATAATTGTTATTTAACTTCAAGACATCTGTTATTTGTGATTTATGAATTAATGTAGCTAGAATTAATATTTCAGCTTGGTAATTACCTTCACTAGAAAATATTTTCAAAAATAATGTCAACAGTCAGTCAGTTGTAAAAAAACATAATACTAAAACAAATATTTTCAAAAATAATGTAAGCAATCCGTCAGTTGTAAAAAAACATAATACTAAAACAAATATTTTCAAAAATAATGTAAACGATCCGTCAGTTTTTTAAAAAAAACATAAACCAAAAAATAAAATAGATGAAGAAGACAAACCGGATGCTTGAAATGATTATCATCTTTATTGTTTTTGTGTTTTCTCTGGTATTCTGAAAATTACTGTTAGTATACAACAGAACGAGTTTCAACAATTCTTTTTACCACCTTTGAAATATTAGTACGGGGTCTCTTAAATAGTGAGTTGCGATTATAAGCTGTGAAAATTCTCAGAGGATATTCTCCTTGCAGATTCTTCAACCTTTGTTAGCAAAAATAATTGAGAGAATAATCTCGACTTAAAAGATTTCAATAAAATTTGCTAGTTAACTGTTTTTATTTAAAATTCTTTTTTTTGGTATTATTAAATAATATTTAAATTTATTTTGCAACTTGATGACCAGAAATTTTTTTCCCCGCCCTGTAAAAGATCGCGAGTAGAGAAAGTTTCAAGAACGCTTCCCTAGCGGAAACTATTATTTGGATAGTTTTTGCATAGTTAAATGTTTCATCAAAAACTCATTAAGCTCACGTTTTAGACTGCGTGGTGTGTTTTTCGTGTCGAAATTCTTTGAGATGAAAGTATAACCGTTTTTGAAAATAGGTATTTCTAGTAATGCTTATTTTCAAAACTGGTTATACTTTCTTTAATTTGTAACACTGATCCCTGTTAACATTGCGCTGCATTTTTTTAATTTGCAACTTTGTAAATATATATAAATGAATATTAGGAATATTTACAAAACTAATGAATTGTTTTGAAGTTAAATTATTATTAAAATAAATTAATTGAAAAGACTGCAATTATTTTCTTCAACTCTCCTCCTTCAAATAAAAAAATTAATAAGTAAATTATTATTTTTAATTAGTTATTCAATACAAATAAAAAAACAAATGTAAGTGATTTAACCCTTTAGAGGGCCGTGGAAAGCATGCTTACCATCAAATTCATCAGTTTTTAAACGTACTGTTCAGCAACGGATTCCGAGACTACCACTGTTGGACGATTTTACACCGGAAAGGGGTGTCAGGCAATGAATCATATGAGCGCATTTCCGGAGTTCTTTGTTAGATCACGCTCAGTAAAATGTAAACATCACCCTTCATTCTTCACTTTCTCCTATTTTGATGAAAATAACTCCGCCCGGCGCATGCGCAAAAGCGCGGAAGGTTTCCGAATCCGTTGCTAAACTATACAATGTAAGCTATTTCAAAGTTCTCATCAAATTTTTCGATGAAACGAAATCCTATACGTTCCAGTTTCTTATGTCAAAGCGTGAAAAAGTAGCTTCACCTTTTAATTAATTATTAATTAGTGAAATTAATTAACAAAAATTAATGTCTTTTAATAAGCTAAATGAATTTATTTTCTTAAATTAATTTCAGTCAGTGGCGAATCTAGGATTCGGGTCGTGGGGGAGGGGGGGCTGAGGTCATAAAAACTTTGTATCGTCGTGACGAATGTCAAACCTCAAAGCTAAAGTAAACCAAAACTGTTTAACTTTACAGACTTTACTCACCTGACAATAAGAATCATAAAGAACAATAAATACTTTCGATAATTTAATAAAAATTACAATGAAATAACTATCCAAAAAATGTCTTCGACCGCGTCAAAGCTACAAGTACAAGTGGAATGACTACAAAAGTAGGAAAATTTTCGAGCCTGTCTAGCCAGAAAGAAATGTTGAAACGTTTTTATTATTTTTAAAAGAGGGAAATTAAGAAAAAACAGTTGTAATGATTTTAAATAAAAATCAATAATTCTGGTTTGGCGGGGGGGGGGGGGGGTGGCCCCATAGCCCCCCCCCCTAGATTCGCCACTGATTTCATTCCCAAAGTTATTTTATTATACCATCACTAGTAATAAACGGCCCTTGAAAGGGTTGAATGCGTAGTGTAAGGGTAATTATGTACATTTTTATTTTAAATAGAATAGATATTAAGAAAAATTGAAATCTCTCTTTAAATACAGTCTGAAAACTTATTGAATGTTTAATGGTTTCAGGAATGGAAAAATGTTCTTTTAGCAATGATTGCATTTGATTTTCAGTTATTTGCAAGTGCTTTTTCCACTTCAAAGATATTGTGATTTTTATATTTTACAAAGTCTTTAAGGGAAAAAATATAAATATATGTATTCATGTATTAAATTTCATAGACAAAAATTCTCTATAGTTTCCATAATAACAATACTGTACATGCAGAATATGCTCTAGAATGGCATAACCTAATTTGAAATTAGATTCTACGAGTGCTGATTGCTTGAATGAGTCGAGACAGTGTTTCTTACATTTATAGACGCATGTCTCATTTCCGTATCACTGACTGTTACCTCTTCTTTCCTTTTATAGACGAACGAGACGCGATACAGAAGAAAACCTTCACCAAATGGGTCAACAAGCACCTGAAGAAGGTGAGTACCTCTCAACAAAGCTTCTCAATTGCGCAGTTAATCAGAGGCAGGGATCTCGGAGGCCCTTTTGTTTTTATCCGCTCACCAGAACACCGCCATTCATGTCTTCGCCGTGCCGTAACACTGCTAACTTTTGTGCGAAGCAGAAGAAATCAATATGCGCTCACACGCCGCTCATTCTCGCCGAAATTATCTGTAATCAGTTGGTGGTGGCCTTGATTTTAAGTAGAGCTTCGCAACTTGTTCTTCGTTTTAAAACAATACGGAGTGGTACTTGGTTGTATAACGATGGGGGGAAATGACAACCATGCCGCCCAATTCCTGGCGATCAATTCATATTTGTGGTTGATTGGCTTGGGGCTCAGGGTTGCCATATTGGCTTTTTTAAAGCCAAATTATGGAAATTTGGCCTTTTTCAAAGCCCTTGGCCTTAGGAATTTTCATTTGGCCTTAAATTCATTTTTGGCCTTATTTTTGGTAATGACTCTCGTTAATGAAATGGAATCTTCCTACGATAATTTGTTTCCATAGCGACCACAGTCAACTGGACATTTTGGCGGCCACAGTTCTCGTGGCGGACCAGGGTTGCCATATTGGCCTTTTTTCAAGCCCTTGGCCTTAGGAATTTTCATTTGGCCTTAAATTCAATTTTGGCCTTATTTTCGTTAATGACTTTTCGAACAATTTTTAATCACTTATTCTATTGTTTTTTAATAAATTTTTGATATTACGCATTTCAAATTATACATAATGAGCTGTCAAACGAAATAGCTCCCGAATAGAACAAAGTTGTTTTAAAATTCTTTCACTTAAATTTTAGTTTAATAATAGAACATTGAACATATGCTATCAAGTGGTATTCGTTTTCATGATGGATAGCTGTTTTTCTAATGGCAAATAACGTTTTCAATCAATTTGTCAAATTTGGTCTTTTTTGGCCTTATTTTTAAGAAGGTTTGTCCTTATTTTTCTATTGATCTGGCAACTCTGTTGGGGCTAGTCATGGACGGGCCCGCGACGAAGATGAGATATTAGAGTGTTTATTTTATTTTTTAGAGCCAAATATGACGAAGGTAGTCGAGCAAAATATACTATGTCTCCAGCTCCATTATTAATCTTTTCGGCGCCTCAGGTCGCTTTTCAACGATCATGCAAACGATTAGTCGAAGAGACATTAAATTACATGAAGAGCAAAGCATTTCATATTTTGTTTGGAATAAAAATACTTCAATGTCTAATATTTTTATTGTAAAAAATACTTTTATATAAAACAGTATAATGCAGAAAATCCTTTTATCGTCTGCGTGTTTTTTAAAAAAATTAAATGACAATATCAGTTGCACCAAACGATTTTTATAAGTTGCAGAAGCTAATTTTCTGCCAAAGTCATTAATAATTTTTAAAGAACGATATAAATTTAATTCAACATTGCAAGTGGAAACTCGGAGGCAAATTAATAAAATTATTTAAAATATCTGTAATATTTTCATCCTATAGGAATGGCAACAATAAAGATAAAATAATCTTTTATATGGGTGGAAACAGTTTTTAATGACTAAAAAAATTAACTATTTAATGGATTGTCACGATGCCTTCACTAAAACCTTCTTTGTGTTTCATAAGTGTTTAGAGTAAAATTTGAAGGAAACCTATTCAGCAATTTGGATTTCTATACCGTACAAACTATTTATGGACAAATTATATGGATTTATTACATTGAAGTAGACTGGTGCATTATATTAAGATTAAAATCGAAATATTTACCACATCGATGGTCAGTAATGTCGAAAGCGGTTTATTTTTCCCCCTCCGACACCATTAGTATTCCTCCAACGCAGAATTGAGTCTTTTCCACGTGTTTTTCCTTTTAAAGGCCATTGTTAAATCATTCACGGTTTATGAATCTGCTGCTATGCGAAGGATTTCACTCGAAGTGGCTTACCATTCTGATGGTTGCGGTGTCAAGGTCCATCCTGTTAACGCACAGAACGACCTCACAAGGCCATCGTCGTATTTTTACTCCTCGTTATGTGCGAAGCATCTGAATCGGAAAAATTCACACATTTATTTGCCTTGGGAGACTATTGTTAGCGCAAATTGCGATGGCTACCGTAATCGTTGAATGGCCAGTTGCCGTCATTGAAGAATCGGACGGCAGAGCCAGCATGCTAATTATCAGTGCGATTGGACATGTTGAGCAACAGCAAATTTCCGAAGTCGGGTCAAGGGTTTTCAGTGAGTCTGATCTATTCTTCATAGGATGCTGTTC
>BGPR01018289.1:0-31085 GCA_013235015.1 Araneus ventricosus | reverse complement strand
TCGTGCTTCGTTCAGTTACGTATTTTAATTACAAGTAGTTCATATTGTTTATAATATAGTTTATGTTTATTTGTACGCCGACGTAAATTATTAAAAACTGGTATTCGTAAATTTAGTCAGTGGTCTCGTCAAGATATGCAATTAAAAATCGCGTAATATAATTGAGTGAGGGAGATTAAAAAGGTCAGATCACAGTCCGTTATGCATTAATGCCAAAGAAAAAATGATTCTTCGTAATTGTTGTTATCATAAGTTTCTTGTTAGAAATTCTCTTTTTCAAGAATAGAAATAGAAATTTGACTTTTATGTGAGTATTAGCAAATATGTCCGAGTTCTAAGTGTTTAAACCAAATTTGAAGCTTATTTTAGTGTGGTGCTAATTTAATCTCTCATAAAATGTTTACTTATTTTAAGATTCTACATTTTTTGAAAAAATACAAAATGTTAATCAAAAAATACTTAATCGTGTAGCCAAATGGCACTGATTTCAGTAAATTGGATTGTGTTAATGAAATTAGAGTGCAGATTGTTAATAACTTGCATTCAAGTCCAGTTTTTTTGCACAGAAAATTTATTTCTAATAACATTTTCATATAAATAAGCTTCTCTCTGCAGCACTAGAAAAATTGATTAGTTTAGTCAAAATGGGCTTACAGCACAAAATGCTGTTATATGTTATTGAAAATAAATACACATATGTGTTATTGAAAATTTGAAGGTCAGATAATGTTCTGATTATGTGCGTGCTTTCTTTGAAATTATTGTTGACTTTTTTTGTGTTGTGCTGGAAAAGTGGCAGCAGAAATGTTAAAAACTAGTAAAATTTGTAACATTGATATGCACTCAATATGTTTGGTATATTACTACTAGTACATATGCACAAAAAGGCCTTGATGTAATTTAAATACTTTTGAAGTTTCAATTAAAAATTTAAGATTTGAAAAAACATGTTGAAAACATTCAAATATTCTTTCACAGCTATAAAGAAAAATTATTCCAGGGTCTTTCCACAGTATTCATGTGTTACGTACTGGACATTTCACACCAAAATGTTGAGATATTTGTACTTTTTTCAAAGTCAAAATATAAATGAGGAAGTTTGCAATTATTTTTAATGTATTATATACCACTTCAACTTGATTCCTGTGAAATTTTTTTTTGTTTGAGCCAATAGTTTTTTTTTTTAATTAATAAAGTTTTGTTACGTACGGGACAACACAAAAAATTGTTTTAAAAATACCTCCAGCAATTTGGATTTTTCTCTGAATTTATTAAATATTTTCACAAATACCTTTAATGAGTAGAAGCTGAAATATACATTTTATTAATTAACTTTAAAATTATTTTTTAAAATTTTTTCATTAATTAATGAAAGTTAATTATTTCTGTTACGTACGGGACCTATTGTTTGAAGTAACTGTACACTTTAAGGAATTGTGAACTAAAATGTAATACAAATGTTATTTTAATGAATTTTCTATCTCTATTAATATATCAAAACATATGTTTAATTATAGAAATAAAAATAATTAATGATTTCTTAAATATTTTAATTGTTATAATATATAAATTAGGATTTTCCATACATAGCTCCATTTGAAAAAATGGTACGTAACATTTAAAAATAAAATACATGTGTTTTATACAAGTCCCAGAACATCAATGTCTTTCATTTTTTTCATAAATTGGTAACGTAAATTCCTCCATTGGTAACGAAAAATGTCCCCGGCTATTAATTGGACTTGGTGTTTTTTCGAGTTTAGTCAAAATATTTTTTTTTTAGGATTTTATCCTTTTCTGGCCAGGAAAACTTGTTTTTGCCTACAAGTTTCATAAAGAATAGATATTTATCATCTATGTGCACCACAACTCCTGGCCACCAATAATCATCGTTCATCACCGATACCTAGTCTGATTTTTTCAGTCACTCAGTACATGGAGCTGAGCTAGGCTCTTTATCTTGTACAGGGCATAAAATATGTATCTTTTCATCAGTCCTTTTTATGAGAAAAGCAAGAGTGCTTCCAAAGGCCCAGACTGTCCGAGCCTACTGGTTGGGCAAAATGCATGTTATGTATACTCGATATTGGAGTAGCGCCTTCCCATTTTTCAATTAATGCAAACTTAGTTATGCATTTCTGAATGTTGGCTCCACTTCCCAAAACTTACGGCGTCATCATGGAAGTTGAGGGTTGTTCTTCAGATATGATCATATCTTGACATTTCTTGCTTCCTTTCATTTTTTTTTTTTAGCTCTTTGGGCTGTTTTTCTTTCAGTTTCATACTTCTCAGTTGATCTAACTCTTCTTGATTCATAGTTGGCTTTTTCTTTTCCCTGTATTTCTTAATTTTTTCCCTTTCTTTGACTTTATCAGCCATCCAGGTGTCTATCATTTTTTTTTCTTTTCAGACGATGTTTTCTCACTCTTTCTGTAGAAGTAGGAGCCATAGTACTTCTTCTCAAATTAGATTTCTTATTAAATATTTAGTTAAATATTATATGTAAAATCAAAAATATAAATGAAAATATATTTAAAATGCTATTGCACAATAAATTATCACAGTTTTATCTTTGTTTATTGATGAAAATCAACTGATTACTTAAGATTATGCTTTGCAACATTTCAAGCATACTATGACTTAACTAATGGTAGCTATAAAATGAACTAACCACATGTATTTACTTAGGAACATAGGAACTTTGAAATAAAATAAAATATTTTTTGAGTTATAGTTAAAAATATAATGTCCTGTAGGTAACAAATTTTTCTATATGGCTGCAAACAAAATGCTCTAAATTTTGTTTGGTTAAAAATAAAAGATTTTGTGTTGAAAACTTTAATAGAAGAGATTTTAAGCTTTAAAATGATGTATTACAAGTTGATTTTTTATGAATTTTTTTTTTCAAACTTGTGAAGCCAAATACTGTGGGATGACCCTCCAGTTTGAAGTGGTATTAATCGTTTTAAGTAACTTGAGCAGTCAGAAGGTTGAACAATGCTTTTATTTTTTATTCACTTTTGGTCCAGATTATCTTCAATGTGTTGTGCAACACATGAATAGTGGATCATTCGTTTAGCATAGCCACTAGTGTATACTAATTTGATATGGTATAGGGGAGATCCAGGTCAAGGTTACTTGAGAATAGTAAGGTTAGGCTCACAGAGAGCAGATAAATTGATGACGTTGCATTGGTAGCTCGCTTCTTCCTCCCAATGGTACGCAACGGAATATATAAATTGTTTGGGAGGTCTTTTAACTACAGAAAAACTTTTTCTATGCTTCTTTTTTTTATTTTTAGAAACGTGGTCAAAGAGTCACACATTATGAAAGGATCGAAATTTGCGGAGTTTAATTATAAATTTTAATAAAATATGATGATCTTTCTAATATGGTCTCTATTCAAGAAAGGAGATAATTACATCTATATCTACTAAACTTTAATACAGTTAAATAAAAATAACTGTAGTTTAGTCATTGGGCAATGTTTAAGAAACCGAACACTTGAGAATAATTTTATCTGTGATTATAAAATACACATTCATTTAAATATTAGCTTTTGACTTACTTCATCTAACTAAAAACAAATTCAAATATCTTTGAGAAATTTCTAAAAAATAAATTATAATTTTCAATAAACAATAACAAAAATATCTTATTTTTTACATAATTGCTTTCATCGCACAAATCGCAATTGAATTATATATATATATTGCATCCTTAATATATATATCACACAGAATAATAAATATAATATAAAATCTCTTGAACTACATAATATCAAATATTTGCTGTATTAATCATAAACGATTGCCGAATTGCTAAATATATATTTTAAACAGAATGCATGATAACAAAGCTTATATTAAATACCTTTGATTAGAATATTTCTGCTTCAATGCCGATCAGTTAAGTAGTTTCCAAAGCTCGTTTTCGTACAATACGAGAAATCAATCCAAAGCACTTTTTAGAGCTTTCTTTTCCAATCTAGTTTAGAGAGTTCCTCTCTAACTGATTAAGTTTTTAATTCATCATTTCATTTGATGGCAAAAATAATGTAGGAATAAGCTTTTGGTTTCAGAACTATTATTAATATATTTACAGGAAAATTAAGCATTTAAATCATGATGATAACCGCTCTCGCTGAATTGCTGAGAGAAAATTCGAGCATTTTGATCATTTACGATATCTTTTCTTTTGCCTCTACAAATCCGAATATCACGATCTTTAGAAAATGAGTGGAAAGAAATTCTTTTGCCTTTCAAATTTCTCGAATGCATCGGACATCTGACAACATCACAACCAGGCATTGCATTAGCTTTCAAATCTTTCCGTAAAACTATGAAATTTGGCTCTGAAAAGAAACATTTTTCAATCTTTAGTTTACAAACCAGAAGAAAACTCAAGTAACCTTCTCAGCACTGAATCAAACAAGAAATATTCATAATGAAACTAAATTTCCCGCCTTTTAATTTGGAATGTGAGGAGAGAAAAGAAAAATAAAAAAAACCTCGGCTCCAGACTAGACATAAATAAGCCCAAAAGATCATATTATTTATTTTCTTTCATTCAAAACTCCTATTATAATGTAAAAATAAAGCAAATAATATTCTCAAAAAGCAAATCGAACATTTGTAATTGTTGTAAAGTAAACAAAAAGAGGAGAACCAGGAATCATTTTCATTAAAAATAAAAAAAATCATGCCCCGGAATTTATAAGCAATAAAAATCAGTCTTGTGATTTAAAATGATGAAGATACAATAACGAACCATTAATCAGGTATTTTCACCGTTTCTTACAGATGGAATAATTTTATTTCTTTAACTCGAAACTGTGTGAGAAAGTGGAAAGTTTCATCCCAATATGATGTAATGCGCTGAAAGACCTTATGCGCATCGCGTTTGTGGATGCTCCCTGGATCCAGGTAAAATGGACCACTTTTGTAAATTTTAAATGTTTGCTTTCAAAGTACTTAAGTACTAACTTTTTGTGTTTTAAAAAGTGCATTCATGTTATCTACATATTATGCTTTATATTACACTTACTCTAAATCTATAATTATGTATACTTTTTTTAATATATATTTTTAAGTAACCAGTGTCAAGTGAACCATTCTACCCCAAGGCGAGAATACAATGTTCAGTAGCATGGGGTACTATAGACCACCAGTAATTTTTTAAAAATATGTTAAAGTGGTAACATTTTTTAATAGTACAAAACATAGACTGATTCATATTTCTTTATCCATGACTTCATTGCATATATATAATGTAAGATTAATAAGTATAAAACTTGGTAAATTAACACCAACAGATTTTTGTGTCACTGAAAGTCTTCAGTTTTCTTATGAAAATGTAGGTTCTGGAAGACTCATTACAAAATCTTAAACATTTAGCAGAGATTCGTCTATTATATGGGGGGGGGGGAATGAACATGTTCTGAAATGTGTAACTTTTAAATGCATATGGGAAAAAGAACTGGGTTAAAGTGGACATGGTCCATTGTACCCCAGTTTCAGGTTGTCCATTGTACATCATGTGGAAAATTGACTACAAATAGATCTTTTTTTTAAAAAAAGAAATTTTATATTCAATTATTTTAGCTTCAATAATTGTAATAATACATATTATCTGGCCTTTTTATTATGTTATTCAAACTAAAATTCTTTAATGAAGAAAAGAGGACATGTATGATGAAAACATTTACTCTAACCTATCACAAAACACCAGTCAAGAATAAAATGGCTTAACCGGCATTAGGCGCATGGTTTTGATTTATTTTTTTTCTAGCACTGCAGGCCCACCATAAATATGAAACATTCAAAAAGAGAAATAAATTAAGTAGTAGATGGTCTGTTGTGCCCCAGTCTTCCCTATATTTTGTGAGATAGGAAATCAACCTTTTGTTTAGAACCATTATCTGCGAAAATATTAAAACTGGAAGAAAAATAAAAGCGTCTATTTGTTTGGAATTTTACACTCTTTAATTTGTTAATTCACATGTAGTGTGAAAACTGAAGGGTTTTCGAGATATTCAAGAAAATCTAAAAAAGGAAACCAGAAAACGTGCATCGACTTCTGCTGATAGGTAGCCATTGTGGACGGAATTGTCTCGCTATAGCAAATTTCGATCGCTGTAACACCGCATTAGCTATCTAAATAGAAACAATTTATAATGCGCTCTCAATTTTAAAAAAATAAATAGTTGAAACATTTTTTTAAATTAATTTTTGAAATGTGTCCAACAATTCTCGGACACCCTGTGCAATCTTTATATTGGATAGATTATTTTGTACAATGGGTATAAATAATTTTTTCCTTAATTTTTTTAAATCGTAGAAAAGCATTCAAACTAATATAATTTAATACACAATTTTATAAAAAGTCATAAGTCAAGACAGCGGTGTCCCAAGGAGAAAAGAATCCCACAGTATAATAAGTTTTTTCTTCCCTCACCGGCAGCTTAGTTCATGCAAACAGTACCTGGGCCTGATGTATTTTTACCTCCTTATCGTATTTGAATTGAAAAAGTGCCTGGAGTGCATTAATGTTTTGTCACCATGTGCCCAGTGGCGTAGCGGAGGTAAGTGGCACCCGAGAAAAAAATTTTTTTTCCCCTACCGTCATCATTGGCAGTATAAGCATAAATAAAACCAGGGGCTTTGTATTCTTTTTTAGAACCTGTATTCATATTTTTTCTTTAAAAAAATGGCATAAACATAGTAATGTTTTGACTACTTTTCGACCCATGAAACAAGTGCTCGGGGCATCTATAACCCCCAACCCCACCGTCTCTACGCCACTGAGTCAAGAAGACAATTAGTCCAGTCAACGAAGGAAAAATTAAAAAATGAAATTGGCTCTAGTTTTGAATTTTGGCAGTTGTTGGGGATAGTGTCTAAACAACATATTAAAAGTCACCGCCTGTGGGAAGTGCGCGGGGGGTACAGGGGGCGTTTTCAGTTGTTCTGAAATATCTCAAAAACTATGGGCTCTATTGAAACACGCTCAATTACAAAATTAAACTACATGAAATTTCCAACAAAAAAAAGTCCTACATTGTTTTTGTAGCATCAATAGTCTAGAAGATACAGGGGGATTTAATAGTTCATATTTCTAAAATTCCTTACTATAATGGTAAAATTGATTAAAAGTGCTGAATCAGCAACCTCATAATAACCTCATACCTATATAATAATTCTACAAGGATAGTATTGCATAAGTCGGAGCGTGTGTGTGGGGGGTGACAAACCCATTTGATGAACAATTAAGCTGCCTTCCTCCCCTCATCAGTTTCCACTCTTCAGGTTCCTTCTACTTGTAGTCCAGTCACAGATTGTAAATTTAAATGAGATTGTAGTTTTGAAAGGATCGTCACAGGTGTTGGGAGAGTGCCAAGCGACATTGAAAGTCCCCGCTGGTGGAGGGTGCTCAGGGGGTACTGGGGTTTTGAGAGGGGAATTTCTCTGTTTTTCTTAAATATCTCGAACACTATGGCTCCTAGAAAAAAACTAAATTATGAGGTTAACTACATTAAATTTTCTACAACACTAGTCCTAACTTTTTCTGTAGAATGAAATTTTAGAAGTACAGGGGGGTATAAAGTGAATATTTCAAAATTCCTTATTGTAATTTAAAATCAATTAAAAGTGTGAAGCAACAACTTCATAGAAGACCATGACCTATACAATAATTATAGGTGTTGTATTGTATGTTGGGAAGTAGTGGGGTATCAGGAAGGGCTGACAGAGCCTATTGCAATAACGAATGGATTACCGCCTTCACCCCTTGGATTTTTCATTCCCCTCCACTGATCCCTTTCCACTCAGGTCTTTTGGTTCCTGTTGCGCTCAAATTGAGTGTATTTAGAGATTATAATCCTAAATCTACATTTATAGCTGAGTGCATTAGAAAAGCTCTCAAACAATGCTGTCTACAGTTCGACAGAACATTTTCTATCCTTTAAAGATAAATACAGACATGTTTCAATTATTAACACAGAAATAAACAGCTAAAGGAACTGAAGCGAGAGACAGTTTAAATATGTGGATGCTAGTATTTACATTTGAGTATCTGGGGTTTCAAGGAACAACTTCATCGCAAGGAAAGACATAGACATAATCGATGTTACTGATTGCTTTGGCACCACCAAAAACAACATTATTCTATGAAGCTTGAGCAAAGGAAAGATTGAACTGAAGTTATTTTTTACAAAGTTGCAGAGAACTTTCTTTTTTACCCAAAACCCTCCTTCTCATGCACGTACAAATGCTGCTGGACATTACAAGATATAACTAGAAAAGAAACTCTATAGTTACATTCTTCAAAAATAATCTAAAGTAAATAAAACATACTGACATCTTTACAAAACCTCATCAGCAATACTATCTCACAAGCGGCATAGAAAGATGTTCTAGACTTTTAACCTCTGATGAACACTATTTAGACAACCGTGATATTACAGTCATTTCTCAAATCACAGTTGAGATCAAGTGATCACCCTCAATTCCTCCAACACAAGCGAGGCTAGGAGGAGAAATTACATTCAATGTTTTTGTTTTTGGCACGCTATGGTACCTGTACCAAGGTGCACCTCTAGAAAGAAGGAGGCATTCAGAACTTGATCGCCTGCTAGAAACCACATGGTGGGGAATTTAATTATTAAGCAGCTAGTATAATAGATAAGCAGCATTTCTCAAATCATCAACCCGAGATCAAAAATGATCCTTCCTCAGATTTACTCCAACCAAAGGGTAGGAGGAGAACACATGTTTAGCAATGTGTTTTTTGTTTTTAACACTTTATTAATGGTACTATGTACCAAGGAATTTTTTTCTAGAAAGGAGGCATTGAACTTGATCATATACTAGAAACACATAGGTGAAATTTAATTAATAAACAGCTATATTGCATAATAGATAAGCAGCATTCTCAAATCATCAACCCGAGATAAATAGTCACTTCCTCATTCCTCCAACAAAGGAAGCGGAGGAGGAACGTGTTTAGCAATGTGTTTTGTTTGGCACACTTTAATGGTACCTGTACCAAAGGTGCACCTCTAGAAGAAGAGAAGGCATTCGAACTTGATCATATACTAGAAACACATGGTGAAATTTAATTACAAGGAGATATAAAAATTGGTTATGCATATTTTTATGTATGTGTATATATACACAATATTATGTTATAGAAGATATAAGTACCTATTCTTGATTATTGTAATAGATAGCCGCTATTTTGCAATATAAACTTTCTTTCATAAAAATAAAACTAACATTTTCAACCACTCATTTTAATTATGTACTTTTTCAAACTACTATAGTATTCTAAACTAATCATCCTAAGAACCATGTGTAGGACTATATTTGTAGGAAATTTAATGTAGTTTAATGTTATACTTAAGTTAAGTTTTTTTTTGCTGGATCATAGTTTTGAGATATTTAAGAAAACTGAGAAATCCCCCTCTCAACCGTCCCCTGAGCACCTCCACCAGCGGGACTTTGGTATGTCATGGTAGGGCACTCTCCCCAACACACTGTTCCGACTTCAAACGCATGCCTTTTTAATAAATTTACAATTAGTTAATGACTAAACTTAAGAAGGAAACTTGTGAAGGAGGAATGATCGGTGAGGGGAGGAAGGGAACATAATTGATCATCAAGATGGGTTTGTTACCTCACCCCCCCCCCCAGTGCTCCACACATACAATACTATCCTTGTATAATTATTATATGTACATGAGGTTATTATGAGGGTTGTTGATTCAGCACTTTTAATCGATTTTACCATTACAATAAGGAATTTTAGATATGTTAACTTTTAAATCCCCATGTATCTTCTAAACTATTGATGCTACGAAAACAACTTAGGACTTTTTTGTTGGAAATTTTATTTAGCTTAATTTTGTTATTGAGTGTGTTTCGATAGAACCCATAGTTTTCAAGATATTTAAGAAAAACTGAAAATGGCCTGTTTAAACCCCCTGCGCACCCCCACCGGCAGGTACTTTTAATATGTCGTTTAGGACACTACCCCCAACAACTGTGCCAAATTTCAAAACTACACCATTTTTTTTCTATTCGTCGATAGTTGGCCTTCGTTGACTGGACTAAATGCTTCGTTAGGCCAAACATACATAATATTTTTAATAATTTAGCACGTAATAAATTTCCATTTCATCCACCAGGTTACTTCAAAGATGCCCGGATGCAACGAAGGAAAGATATTTCTTCAAATGGAGCAAAACACTGTGAATAGATAACTATCCTTGAATCACCTTCCACTCATTTTTGTTAAAAAGAAAAACATCAAAGCAGAATATTATTAATGGAGACGTATATCAAGACGGAAGAAACGCATTTGATGAGTGATCTGTGTGTAGAAACAGTTAACACTGGTAAAACTGTTGAAAATGTAAATGGCAAGATTAAGAAATATTTCCCATGTGATGTATGTGGAAAAGGATTTTCTCGGAGAGGCCATTTAGCTACACATTATCGAATTCATACAAATGAAAAACCCTATTCTTGTGATGTATGCCATAAAAACTTTTCTCAGAAAAGTAATTTAAATGCGCATTTTCGAACTCATACAAATGAAAGGCCGTATTCTTGTGATGTATGTGGAAAAGGATTTTCTCGGACAGACCATTTAGCTACACATTATCGAATTCATATAAATGAAAAGCCCTATTCTTGTGATGTGTGCCATAAAAACTTTTCTCAGAAAAAAAATTTAAATGCGCATTTTCGAACTCATACAAATGAAAGGCCGTATTCTTGTGATGTATGTGGAAAAAGATTTTCTCTGAGAGACCATTTAGCTTCACATTTTCGTATTCATACAGATGAAAAGCCCTTTTGTTGTGATGTATGTGGTAAAAAGTATTTTTTGAAACATGACTTAAAAATGCATTATCGAATTCATACAAATGAAAGGCCGTATTCTTGTGATGTGTGTGGGAAAGGATTTTCTCAGAAATCCGCTTTAGCTCCACATTATCGTATTCATACAGGTGAAAAGCCCTATTCTTGTGATGTATGTGGAAAACGATTTTCTCAGAGAAGCCATTTAACTCCACATTATCGTATTCATACAGATGAAAAGCCCTTTTCTTGTGATATATGTGGTAAGAAATATTCTCAGAACCATGACTTAAAAAGGCATTATCGAATTCATACAAATGAAAGGCCGTATACTTGTGATGTGTGTGGAAAAGGATTTTCTCAGAAATCCGCTTTAGCTCCACATTATCGTATTCATACAAATGGAAAGCCCTATTCTTGTGATGTATGTGGGAAAGGATTTTCTCAGAGAAGCAATTTAGCTACACATTCTCGCATTCATTCCCATGAGAAGCGCTTTTCTTGCGATGTATGTGGTAAAAAATATTCTCAGAACAATGACTTAAAAAAGCATTATCTATCTCATACAAATGAAAAGCCACATAAGAATTTTCTAAAAGTTATTTAAATGGGCATCATCTAACGCATACCCAGGAACAGCCTTATTCTTGTGATGTATGTGGAAAAGGATTATCTCAGATAGGCAATTTAGCTTCACAGTATCGCATTCATACATATGAAAAGCGTTTTTCTTGTGTTGTATGTGTTAAAATTGCTCTCATAAAAGTTGAATTAAAAACATATAGTAGAATCCATACAAACAAAGAATCATATTCTTCTTTCCAAAAAATCTGCTTTTGATATATTTGTTAATCCGTTGTCTAAGCAAAATAATAATTGACATTTTATGGCTACAGCTTCGTTCTTGCGTGCGCCGTGTACCTCGCACCTGCGCGCTAGAGAGTCAGGTTGTATAAAAGCTCCATGCATCGTCTGTCATCTCTCTCTCTTTAAACATTTATTAGCAGTGTCGACATGTGTTTTTATTATAATTTATGTTAACCTTGTTTTAATATTGTTATGTTTATTAAAGTTATAGTTTGTTATCAGTGGCGGTTCATCCATTAGAGCTGCAATCTCCTACTGAAATTATTTTAAACGATTGTAGTTTTTGTTTCTATTCTAATTGGCTTACTTCTTGGCCACTTTAGAGTTCAATTATCTTGAAAATGATAAAAAAAACATATAGGTAATAGTGAAAATCAACCAAGAATTAAATACCAGACGTGCATTGAGTTTTGCCCTCCTAAGGATCAAAATTCCCTCACTGAGCAACTCGGAGAGCTCTCGGTAAAAAGAAGCAACCCTTTCTCTCATTGAAATTAGTAGTCCAGTAATTAATTTTTTAATCAAATTCTGAAGGAGTTGTAGTTTTTTACCTCCTTTTCGTATTTTGGCCAAAAAACATTTTAAAAAATTCCATTTTTTTGCTTGTAATTCAAAAACTATCCATTTTGAGTTTATCATTATTATATATCAAAATAATCAGCACAAAATTTCCTGCATCTTGGGTCGATATACAACTTTTCCAGTATTGCTTGTTTCTGAGCTGACGAGCCGCCGCCTCTGTTCGTTTCCTGAAGTTCCTCACAAGCCAGTGATTACATAATACTTGTTTAAAGTACTTCGAGCACTCCTGCATGATAGAGTTGTTTGTAGATGTAGCATGCAACTCAATAATTCCTCCATTGTAGTAATCAGGCTACAATTGTAATGATTGAATAGAAAAATGTTAAATATCTGATGTATGTATTAAAGAATTCTCTTTCAAAAAATCAAAATACATTGTTGTTTTCACAGATATAAGACTTCTATTGTCTATACTTATAACTAAAATTTTAAAACGAATTCTTGCAAAAACTTTCCCTTTTAAAAAATAACATTTTGTAATATTTTAATGGCCACTTTAAAAAAAATCAAATTCGTCCTTTACTATAAAAAATGTCAGTTTGTATGTTTTTGACGCTGTCTTAAATGTTTCTCCATGTAGTATGGTATTGGTTTTTGATTGAGGTCTTCATTTAAGACTAATCATTAAAACTAGGCGTAATATCTATTTGATTTTTGGAATTTTTGAAACTGTGTGGCTCTAACTGCTGTGTGTTCTTACAGTGCTGATTACTGTATGTATAGATCCTTTTGATATATTTTACTTTTAATATCTGAACGCTCTGTATTTATATTGTTCTCTTGAGATATGTATTTTTACGTTGGTTGGCATTTGCAGTGTTGTAATTATTCTTTTGATGTTTATATAACTTCAATATATTCAGTATATTTTGTGCAGTTTCTTATGTGATCTGGATCCACACTTTTGTACTAATGGAGATATTTGGTTTTGTGTTTAAATTTGTTAGTTTATGCATTTATTAATTCTTATTTTGTATTTAGTCTATTTGTGTTTACGAGGTTTAGAGAGGATGTGCTTTGTGATTATTGTTGCACTCCTTTTTGATCATGCTTACTTCTTATTGATTCTAAATGCTTTTGATATTGCCTAAATTCTGTTTTTTGATATATGTGTTGCTATTGCTGTGTCATTGCTATTCTCTGGGACTCTTGACCCCACTCCCAGGGGCGTTGGACATATGTTTTGTTTTATGCCGTCTGTTTTGTTTGCACTAATACATACATTTTGTGTTTGACGTTGTTTTTAATTTTATTTCACTTATATATATATATTTGTATGTCTGTCTGCTTGACTCTCACCTCAGTTGGGCAGGTTTTATTGTAACTATGTAATATTCATTTTGGTTGTAATTTTTTTTGTTGTTGATGTTTACTATGTACCCTTATTTACGCCCAATCTGGGGTTGTTTATGTCGGTTATTTTTTATATATATGTATAACTCAATATGTGTTCTCTTTCCCCGGCAGCACTTGTAGTGTCTGACACCCTAACGGGTAGGCTGGCTGTCATGGGTCATAAAATAAAATAAAATAGATATTATTTAAGTGAGGATTGTAACAATCTTTAATTTATTCATAAAAATGTATTTAAAAATGTTGAATTATTTTAGCAGTTACAATTAATAAAAATTTAATAGATTATTAAAAAAAATTTTCCTTTGAATTAATTAAAAAATTTTAAAATTTTCTATTGTTTTTAACATTTTTTAATTTTCTATTGATTGAATTGCTTTACTCATCTGATACTTGATTTTCAACTATAGATTTATTTCATATTTTTCTTGAATATCTTTTTTTCTCGTTTCGATTCTAAATCTATCATTGATTTTAAATATCTTGTATTTAAAAAGGTGTTTTATCAAAAAGGAAATGTTATTTTATATTTTTAAGAGTAAAATTAATACGTCACATTCTGTCTCGGCCTTCTCCTTGATTAGTTTGATTTCGCAACCTACCCTGAGTGAGATCATTCAGCAATTGCACTAATACATACATAATTAATTAAGTGATCATACTAAAGGTCAATCCTCAGGATTTGCTACTCAGATTGTTTTGAACAAGTGATTATTATGCAGAATGAAAATTATGTTTTTATAAACGACTGGTTATTTGATCCTAAAACACCCAAATACCAAACACCAGAGAAAACAACCCCCCCACATGTATAACACTTGCATAAAAAGTATAATACAATTCTGATTTTATTTAATCAAAAAAACTCAAAGAAGAAAAATGAAAAGGAAAGAAATTCTTTTTTCGTAAAATGTCACTGGGAACAAAATTCAATGAGAGAAAATATCATTTAAGGGGTTGGAAACTTCTTTTGCTACTTTTTCCAGAATAAAAGTGTTGTGAGTACCTTCTACGGAGTGCACAGTAATTTTTCCATCACAGACCTGAAAAATAAAGAAAATTGAATAAATAAACATGTGCATGGAATTACAAATTCACATGTGCAGGATTTTCCAAACAATGAATCCATTCTTTGAATAAGTATTGTCCAAAAAATTAATAAATTAAAGTTCTATGGCTCAAATTAAGCAAAATCCCATCTTTTTTTTATTGGTGAAACCATCTTTAGGATAAAGAGGAAGCATTGAGTCTCATACTCAATGATCTCCTCTAATTAATTTATTTTGTCGTACACAAAACATAATGCTCATAATACAATTCACGGAGTTGAGAGAACGTAGAAAAATGCACCCAAATACCAATTAATATGCTTAGCGATGTATACAGTTTCGTCAGTAGACACCATGAGATGATGCATTTATAATAAAGAATTTAATAAATGTTTGATGTCACCTATAAATAACAGAATAAAGCTTGATTATTACCACGAACAATTCGTCATTGGTTGGTTCTCGGATACCTTACAAGTAAACACAAAGTTCAAAGAGGATTTAATATGAAAAGTAATCTTCAATACTTAAAAGATACATTTTTTCTTGTTTCTATGAAGATTCATCAACTTTAAATAACCCTCGGTTAATCGTGTGGAGAACAGGTGTCCTCATACACCTCACAGCTGTACCCCACGCGCCTAACCGTGTAACAGGAATTGGCAGTTGATCGTTCTTTTTCCTTAGCTGTTCTTTAGTAGTGCTTATTTTTTTAACGGCTTAATATTTATCATGTGTGAAATTCTGACGCTTTGTTTCGTTTAATTTTTATTTTTTAAATATTTTATTCAATTTATATTTAAAAACTAATAGAACAAGTTAAACAGGAGATAACTGGAGTCTAGTTTCGAACTTGCCAAAAAGCTTCTAACAGAGACATAAGCTAATTTATGTCGATAAAATTCGGGTTAATATGGAGTCTACGGTACCCACCTATTTCGTTCCTCTTAGGATCACCAATTCTTTGCCGCCAAGAACGGAGATGAGAAAACATTTGTTTTGGTTGCGCAATGATGTTTTTAACGAGTTACATGCGCGCATGCACGGAAATCGATCTTTTCATAGGTGTTTTGAGCATCTAGGTATATTGCGTCTCGTTTCGATTCGACTGTTTTGTTCATCTCTTTGATGTGATTGGACAATTCATTCGAATTTGAATAAAACTTCGTTTGGAATTCTTCGGTTTGAATATCGGTTCAGTACTGTGTATGTTATTCCGTGTGTTTCGTTTCTCAACGAATGAGCGAAGCTACGAGTATTCCGCTATGCTCAAAGGGAAGCCACTGATTCCTTTTATGTTAAAAAAATTTGTCCGGTACACGCTTGAAATGCCACAGGTATTGCGTGCGGAAATTCTCTTTTTCGGAATTTTTTAAAAACCTAGATTCCTAACATTCAATGAAACTAGTTTCCTGCTATGATGAAAGCGAAGCCGCTGATGTTTTTTTAAGTTAAAAAAATTGCCCGGTATACACTTGAACTGACACAGGCATTGCGTGCTCAATCTCTCCTTTTCAGGTGACTCATGCGCAAGAGAGCAATAAAAAGCGTACTGCACATCCAAAACAGTATTTGGCGACGGCAAATGAAATTGTTCCAAGAAAAATTGGCGATAAACACGCCGGCACCATAGACTCCAGGTTTACCAAAATTCGTTCAAAGAAACGAGGATTACTCAAAGAATTTTTACCAATAACGAAGCGAGAAGTAAAGTCATGAAGATTTGACTCCCAATATGAGGCTAAGCTTGTTTAATAATAGCGCTCAGATTCCTAGCTCGCACTGCAGACGAAACTCTAAAGTCGTTCCAGTGGAAAAGCACTACTCTTGCTCGGCGTCTAACAGCTTACTAGCTCGCACAGCGGATAGAACTCCAAAGGCGATCCCAGTCGATCAACATTGCCTCCGTCATCCAAGCGCTCTCCTTATATAGTCTCCCGGAAGGCCGTGAGGTTACATGGAATCATCTAGTACATTCAAGCGTATCTCCTCTGCTAATACAGATATCGAGAAGATTCCAGCACCTTTGAGATCCAATATTTCGTCGCCAATGTCAGGTCTCCAGACGTAGCTGCTGCCGGTCATCCCATACTTACCCCTGTAAAACTCTCATCCCAACCTTAATACTCACATTCATGGGAAGCCACTTTCCATGTTTGTAACAATATGAATAACACTCGTGGCGCTCCGTAATATTTATGCGGTTGGGGGGGGGGGGAAACACACCTTCGTTAGAAAGTATACGAGAAAGTTTAAGGTAGACCACTTCTACTGGCTTAAGTAGTGTTTTCAATACTATAAAGTGATATCGTAGTACTATCTTAAAAAGCTTTAAAATTATTAGTTTTAAATAAATTTGCATTAGTAGCATTAAATTTATAATAACGAAAGTTGTTTATTAAAATTTCGATGATACTTCTTCTCATTTACACGTCTTTTTGTGTCACTCCCTTGAAAGACGCATGAACGGTATATTGTATTAGTAATATTTTGAAAAAATAAATATATATATTTTGTGTTTTCCAATTTATAATCAGTTTAAAGAAAGAAACAAATCTACAGTTTTTCGTACTGTTCTATTTTTTTAAGGACAGCCCAACCCATCTGTCTAAGAGACTGGAATAGTGGATTAATCTAAAGAATATCATATAATTTTTTTTAATGAAAAATAGTAGTTTCGAAATAAAGTAAATTTTATTTTATTTTCCTAAAGACACAAATTTTGGATTCGTTCCTTTCTTCAAATTGCTGATTTAATTATCTTATTTTTTAAAAATACCAATAACACTTTTATAATCATTAAAGTTGGCTGTTTCTTAATATTTTTTGACATTCGGATATATTTTTCCGCATATAGTTGCTATTTAATTCAGATTTAAAAAGGTATTCCTGTGTTACAGGGTGTCTACACTTATCGTGATCAATAGCTAATTTCTAAACCGTTAGAGATACATATAGTTCCAACTGCAAAAATGCTTTAAATGAAGGGAAAAATTAAAATATATGTTATTGAGTCATTAAATATATTTCTGAAAACAATACGAATTCGAACTTTTTATACGTTTTTCCAGTCCTATCACGGTAGTATAGTGGTGAGTATCCCCGCCTGTCACGCGGGAGACCGGGGTTCGATTCCCCGCCGGGGAGAATAACTTTTTCATCCAGGTTGATATCATCTTTCTTGTCAGGGCCACTGGTGTCATCACATTAGGCTCGAGGATTATGGCCCTTTGAGACCACGCGCCTCGTCCAAACTCCCATCGCTGTGTGTGTCAGTTATATTTAGTAAAATGTTCTTGACATTCTAACATTTTAAACAAAAAAAATTCCACTCTTCTGCGACTAAGGAGTCTATTCTGGTACCCCCGGTTGGGTTGGGAGTTGGATTGGGTTCCGTTGTTAACGTACGGAACCCAACCCAACTGGGGGTTACCAGAATAGACCCCTAAAACTGAGCGAGTTCTGGAGCTTCGAATTTCATGATTTTTAACCAATCAGCGGCCTCGTCGAGCAAGTTCTGTGCATTGATTGGTGGATCGTCTTCAAGACGGTTATTGAAATGGTGTAAAGTGGTCTAAAACAGCGATATTCAAAACTCCAGAACTCTGTCAGTTTTAGTCGCAGAAGAGTGGGACATTTTTTGTTTAAAATATTAGAGTGTCAAAAATATTTTACTAAATATGACTGATAGGACTGGGGGACCGTATAAAAAGTTAAAATTTGTAACTTTTTCAGGAATATATTTATAGACTCAAAAAACATGAAATATAATTCTTCCCTTCATTTAAGGCATTTTTTCAATTGGAACTATATGTCTATCCCTAACGGTTTAGAAATTAGCTAATTGATCATGATAAGTGTGGACACCCTGTACAATTTTGTCCTGCAAATTTTTAGATAAACTGACAAAGAACACTAATGGTATCTCTGTCCAGGATAGTTCTCTTGCAATTTCCAATGTAGTTAACCACAACTAAATTCCTTTCCCTTTTTAAGCGATTTCACGTACATATTCATCTAGAAATTCGTTGCAGTAAAAAATTGCATCAATGTTTAGTTTAGTTATATAA
This sequence comes from Araneus ventricosus, assembly GCA_013235015.1. Classification (NCBI taxonomy): domain Eukaryota; kingdom Metazoa; phylum Arthropoda; class Arachnida; order Araneae; family Araneidae; genus Araneus; species Araneus ventricosus. The sequence continues at coordinate 12,299 of BGPR01018289.1, read as the reverse complement.
CGTCCTGTTTGGAAGTAACACGGGGTGTATTTTGGGATGAACCTCGTAATTTTGAGCCGAGGTCGACACCTGAGCCGACACACCCTTCTCCAAACTACCGTACTTCACCAGAGGAAGGACGCCGGATCCACTACATATGATTGAACGTGCAGATCCGCATAAACGGCGGATTTTCAATGGAATCGAGACCTTGCCAGTAGGCCACCTCAGCTACAATCGCATTCATAGCAATTAGAATAAGGCATCTGTGAGATAATACATCCTTTGATGATACATGAAATACAGAGTATAAGTGTGGCTTATTTAGAGTTTTATAGCACAAGATTGCCTTATTTAGAGTTTATGCCGCGCCAAACTGCATCATTCGATGACTCATGATATACAGAGAGTAGTTTGTTTGTTTGTTTAGTTTTATGGCACAAGAATCTGTTTATAGGGCATGCTGCGTCAAACAGGTATTTACAATAGATGCAATCCTGCTGAATACTGTCTCACGCTTCTTTGTAAACGAGTTCAAATTCAAGGCTGTGCGCTAGACATCTTATGCAAATTGGAAGGCGCTCGATATGTTTTGTAATGGGTCTTTCTTTTTAACTGTATTTGTAACTACTTACAAGATTACATATATTTGTGTGTATAACTTTAATTTCTGCGTAGAGAGATGTCTATGCATCTCGAAATGAGATAGGTGGTTGACATAGCCCATAATAAAATGTTTCTAACCAACCCTGATCTAATTAACTATAGCTTCTACTTTTCAGAATTTCATACCCGACTTCTTCGGTATGAAATTTACAAATAATGCATGATTTGATGACACGATATGCAGAGTGTAAATTTGGTATGGTTTCTTTAGAGTTTTATGGCACAAGAACCTGTTTATAGGCTATGCCGCGCCAAACCGAATCATTTGATGAGACATGAAATGCAGAGTGCAAGTTTGGTTTGTTTAGGGTTTTTTGGCACAAGAGAGCTTGTTTATGGGCTATGCTCTACTAAACAGGTATATATTAATGCACCATTTGATAACATCATGTAATGCAGAGCTTAAGCTTGATTTGTTCAGGGTTTTATGGCACAAGAGAGCCTGTTGCAGCGATGAAAGAAATTCCAGAATGACAAATTTAATGTGAACACTAGGTTTACGGACGTATCATTTTGGCGTATTTTAAATTTTTCCAAGACAAAATACAGATATTCGTTGACATTTTACCCTTACCACTGATGCTGATTTTCATTCATTTGATCAGACATATATTGTTTTTTCAAATTCATTATCACCTATGCCTTTCTAATCTCGGAAATTTTTGTGCAGTAAGGATACTGTGAAATTTACTATCTGCAGTGGTTATCACGGGGTTCGTTTTTATGCGTATTTACCTTCTCAGTACCTAATACCAAAGACCAATAAGCCACAGGAAGAAGAACGAAACTATGTTCAAATAACTGTAAATTTGAGCACGTTTTATCTCGGGGGAAAAAAAGAAACTGTGAATAGTACACTTTTTAGTAATTGCAGTTATTCTCAGTTTGTGCAATCTAGAAATGGTTTATATGGAGTTTACGGTACTCACTTAGTTCCTCTTAGGATCGCCAACTCTTTGCCGCCGAAAACGGCGATGAGAGAACATTTGTTTTGGCTGCGTCTAGATGTTTTTAACGAGTGACAAGCGCGCACGCCCACAAATTGATCTTTTCATCGGTGTTTTGCATATCAGGCTATATTGTGCCACGTTTCGATTGAACTGTTTTGTTCTACTCTTCGATGTGATTGGTCGATAAATTCGAATTTGAATAAAATTTCGTTTGGAATTCTTCGGATTGAATATCGGTTCAGTACCGAGTATGTTGTCCTGTGTGTTTCGTTTCTCAATGAATAAGCGACGCTACGACTATTTCGCTATGCTGAAAGCGAAGCTGCTGATATTTTTTAAGTTGAAAGAAATTGCCAGGTACACGCTTGAAATGCCGCAGGCATTGCGTGCGGAAATTCTAGTTTTCGGAATTTTTTAAAAGTCTAGATTCCTAACATTCAATGAAAAAGCGAAAATACTAGTTTCCTGCTATTATGCTGAAAGCGAATGCGCTGATGTTTTTTTCAAAATTAAAAAAAAAATTGCCCGGTACACGCTGAAAATACCGCAGGCATTGCGTGCTCAATCTCTCGTTTTCAGGTGACGCATGCGCAAGACAGCAATAAAAATCGCACTGCATATCGAAAACAGTATTTGGCGACGGCAAATAAAATTGCGCCATGAAAGATTGGTAAGAAACATGTGGGTACCGTAAACTTCATATTTATCCAAGAAATAAGTACAAGCCAAGGCCTATAAAATATCAAAACCATTTCTTACTTAACATGCAACACCACCTATCTCAATTTTTGGAAATTTCAGAGGAAAGAAATACTCAATTTTTCGCAACCAATATCGAATATTTCTACATTTTTTTATGTATCCGACATAAAGACGAGACCGCATGTTCTAACCAGATGTTAAAAAAAATTCAGAAATATTCGTTTTCAGATGCGAAAAATTGAGTATTTCTTTCCTCTTTGAAATTTCAAAAAATTGAGATAGGTGGTGTTGCACGTTAAGCGACGCCCATTAATATAGAAATTGTTCATAAGAATAAATAGGAATATCAACATTTTTGATAAAATAAGTTAGTTAATTTTTAGAATGTGTTGCACATGCGTGAAGTTCACGTTTGCCCGTAGAAGTAGGTATATAAGAAATCTCCATAAACCTAGCGTTAAGTCGGAGAAGTCTTGGCAAAAATTCGAAACAGGGGGGGGGGGCACAATAGATTTTTAGAAAATAAAGAGATTAACATGTGGTTGTCTACCAAGCCAAGTAACGTTGGAAGTGTAGAAAGCGATGAGCAGTGAAGAAAGGACATTAAATCAAAATATTAATCACTGTCTAGCAGCTATTACACAAGCTTTTAATAATATAAAATATTATTATATATCACAGATATATAATAATATAATAAATATGATCACCAAGCAATAGATGTTTGTGCGTAAATCTCGTGTATCCCATTCGCAGACGAGTTAAGACACTGTCACTTTCCGTCATTTAAAGGCCAGTTTTCGACTATTGGTTAGGTAGTACGTAGTTTTGATTTTCCAAACTCCACTCGCTGGCCAATTCAAGTTGAGATTAGCCTTTACGTGTTATTTTTCCCCTCAAATAGCAGAATGAGATGGGTGTTTTTGAAAAATGAAAGAATGTACTGAAGAAGAAATCGTTATTTGCAAGTATTGTACCTGAGAACAAAACTTTATTAGCAGGAACTGTACTGCAAATACGTTATTTGCCAATAAAAGTTTGGCTAAAAGATCTACCTTTATTAGTTATGATCCTCTATAAACCAGATAAGTTTGCTTATTTGAATTTCTACTTCTAAAGCTATATGTGGGTTATATTGAAGAGAATCTCCCGATTTTGAACATTATCGTCATATAAAAGAGAGGAGGTCACACTTTACCAGGCTGGCCACACTCCAAACTTCCTCACCAAACCCAGTGGTGTAACTACAACTTTTGCCGCCCTTTTTTCACAAGTTACATAAAGCACATAAAAATATAACAATAATAAATTGTGAGAAAAAAAAACCCAATTTTATTAGTAATCTAATCTTTATTTTTTTTTTACACTTTTGATCTCTGAAGATAGGTTGAGAACAGCAATTTACCGTCAAAATTTGAAAAACAGAATTAAATTATTTATTAACAGTAGATCTCCGGGAATCCGAACTAATTGGGACTGACCTTTGTTCGGACTAACCGAGAAATTCGGTAAAATACTCTTGATATAAGGTCAGTTGGGGTAAATTTTGAAGACTCTATTTTTTCCTCTATAAAAGTATAGTATGCTACGGAAAAGAGGTCTATATTTATTGCGAGTGCATAAACATATTCTGCAGGGTTCATTAAACAATGTCTCCTTTAAAAAAAATTATTAATTAATCAACCTCACTTTTAGGAGCGTTCTTATTTGATCTCAAAGCGTTCCCAGAGGCTATGGGGTAATTGGGAGCACGTAATTAGGCTTCTAATCACAGTAACAAACTTATATTAGAAATTATTACTAATTACTGTATATTGTCTGAAAATGTATGCAACTGCCTTTTTCCAAATATCACAAAATACGTCTTTTTGAATGCATTTCAGCAAAAATATCTTCTATTTCATGGAATATAGCATATAAACTATTATAACAATTTACTACCTTCAATTTGGTGTAATTTATAATCATTTTAACCAAATTTTGTAGGGAAAAGTTCGGAAATGAATCTGTATAGAAGCTGAAATAACTTAATATTATGACACGCTAGAAGGAAATAGGCAAGATTTAAAGATCTCACATAAAAATTAGTAGAAACCAATAGTTCAATTTAATAGAAATTAGATTTTCCATTTGAAATCAAACGTTCTATTCACCATTCTTCTAAATTTTCTTTGACATTTACACTGCCTGAAAACTAAATAATTCTTTCTTACAATCCACTTCAAAGATATGATATGGGAGTATAACTTTTAACTGACTCTTGGAAATGACAAACTGGTCATTTATAACCTGAACAAACATTGATTTAGCAAAATTGGTGGTTCTCAAACCAACCTGCGTCATATTCATCACCGTTAACTTCTTGAATCCCGCAGACATACGAATAATGTGCCGTCATTCGGGCACCTCCAACATTATCGATTAAAACAAACATATTAGTTGCAAAATCAACCCTGGATGACTTTTCAATACCTCCTCCACCACCGTTTTTTGTTCAAAAGTTCCAAAAATCCTCAACTTCAGATCCCTCCATCAGTATCACGTTTTATTCTTTCTCGTAATCAGTTTTGTTCCATATTTGAAGTCTAAAGTCTTCACATCATTATTAAAAAGTAATATGTATGTAGATCACACGATAAATTGTTTTAAAACGTCAGTTATTAATTTTACATAGAACAACGATCTTTACTGATGGAAAAGAGCATGACTGCATTTCTAGATTTAAAGTTGCTTCCTATAAAATAGTAAAGAATTCCAAATACATAAAAAATACAAGTTTTTGTTACTTTAGAAGCCGATTCCCAATTATCCAGCAGTACAATTGTCAGGGGTAATTAAGCGAACTAACCTGTTCCTCAAGATGAAGTCTAAAAACGAAAATTGAAGTTTCCTCTTGATTTTTATATATTACAGATCTAAGAAATATATTAATTAGCAAATTAGCTTGCATATAACCGGCGTAGAGAACAAATATTGGTCACTTAAAAAATTTTGATTTCACTTTTCTGAACATGGTTGCAATTAAAGGTAACTAACAATTACCAAATAAAATTGAAAAGAGTAGGAAACTGTTTTTCTTCCTCTAAAGTGTCTTAACCAAGGCACATGCTTTTCAGTTCGCTAGGGCGTCACTAGTGCGCTCTGTAGTCGCTGTTCCCAATTACTACTTGTTTCCAATTTCCCCGCCTGCCCCACATTGAATTTTAAACTTTAAAAAGAACCACTGAAATATTACAAAAACACTTATTTTTAAAAAAAGTTCTGCAAAATTTTTTTTTTATTTAAAAAGTCTCATCCATCCAAAAATAATGATGTATAATAATTTTGAAGAGGAAATTCTTTAATACATATATCATGCAGATTACATCTTTTCTTTGAATAAATAAACTGTTTAGCCTAATTAAAATTATCCTTAGAAAAAATGTTCAGAAACATTTCACAAGCACTAGGCTTTTCTTTTGTATCAGTAATACATATTTCTGAGAAAATTTTCCACAGAATACATCACAAGAATAGACTTATCATTTTTATGATTTCTGAAATGTTCAATGAAATGAACTCTTTCTGAGAAAATCCGCAACTTCAAAATTCACAAGAATAATATTTTTTTATCATGAGATGTTTAATTAAATTAAATTACCCTCAAAAAGAAAATCTTCATTACACGCCACTAGATGAAATCGTTTAATTTGTATGAGAAGGAAAATCATTTCAGAAAATTGTTTACTACACAATCCATAAAAACAGGATTTTTTTATTTGTATCAAATCAAAATAATTCACATCTAAATTAATATCCCAAGAATATTCTATAACACAGATATCAAAGGTTACACAAATATCAATTCATAGATATTTTATACTTCAAAACAGATATCAATACACTTTTTCATTTATATGAATACAATGATGAATATTTAAATTGTTCTTCACAGCAAATCTTTTTCTACATCACCATAATACCGTTTTAAATTTGTAAGAGTTGGAAAATATCCGATAAATCAAAATGAAATACTTTACTACACACAATCAGAACAGGATCTACACTGATAATATGGATTCTGTTATGTATTTTTAAATTAACTTGATGAGAATAACTTTACCACTATGCAGCATGAGAAAAGAGCTTTTCAATTGTATAGAGTTCGAACATGCACTTTTAAATTACTTTTCTGAGAAAAATCATTATGGCATACATCACAAAAAAGGGCTTTTTATTTGCATGTGTTAGTACATGTTCATTTAAATGGATTTTCTGATCAAATTCTTTATTGCATACATTATAAGAAAAGGGGCTTTTCACCTGTATATGTACGATAAGGTGTAGCTAAATTGTCTCTTTGAGAAATTCTATTTCCACATACATCACAAGGGCTTTTCTTTTGTGCGAGTTCGATAGTGCACATCTAAATTAATTTTCCGAGAAAAATCTTTATTGCATACATTTCAAGAAAAGAGCTTTTCACTAGTATGGATATGATAATGTACAACTAAACTTCCTTTTTGTGAAAATCTTTTTCCACATACATCACAAGAATAAGGTTTTTCTTTTGTATGTGTTCGATAATGCACATTAAAATTACCTTTAAGAGAAAAATTTTTATGGCATACATCACAAGAAAAGGGCTTTTCATTTGTATGAGTTCGAAAATGCCTTGTTAAGTAATTTTTCTCAGAATATGCTTTACCACATACATCACAAGAAAATGGCTTTTCATTTGTATGAATTCGGAAATGTCTACTTAAACTAATTTTAAAAGAAAACTTTTTGTGGCATACATCCCAAGAATAGGGCTTTTCATTCGTATGAGTTCGAAAATGCTCATTTAAGTTATTTTTCTGAGAATATACTTTACCACATACCTCACAAGAAAAGGGCTTTTCATTTGTATAGATTCTATAATGTCTTTTTAAATTGACTTTCTGAGAATATTTTGTACCACAAACATCACAAGAATAAGGCCTTTCATTTCTATGAGTTAGATGATGCTTATTTAAATCACCTTTCTGGGAAAAACCTTTATTGCATACATCACAAGAAAAGGGCTTTTCACCTGTATGAAATCGATAATGTGTAGCAAAATTGCTTTTCTGAGAAAATCTTTTTCCACATACATCACAACAAAAGGGTTTTTCATTTGTATGAGTTTTCAAATGATCAGTTAAATTACTTTTCCGAGAAAAATCTTTATAGCAGACGTCACAGGAATATGATTTTTTTTTCGTATGTGTATGAAAATGTTCTTTTAAAAGACACTGTTTACAAAATTTCTGACCACAGATGTCACATGCAAAATATTTCTTATTCTTGTCATTTACATTTTTATCAGTATCAACTGTTTTCACACACAAATCATTAATCAAATCTGTTTCATTCGTCTCCATCTTGTATGTTCTTGATGATTGATAAAACTTGATGTTTATTATTTTGTTTTTAACTGAGATGAAGTTGCATCAAGGGAAATTATTTATTAAGAAGGTTTTGCTTTATTTAAAGAAATTACTTTCTTCTGTTGAATTTGGACATTTTAGAAGTAGCCTGAAAAAGAAAACCAGAATTTTACTACCATTTAATTTATAAAAATAAATTTGTATCTAAATGACTCTTAATTAAAGAGCCGAAAACAGTATTGTCTTCTTGATTCGGTGGCATAGTAAAAGAGGGAAACGAACAATACTGTGTTTAAGCTATTCTTTAAATAAAAGAGTGACAAGGGGTCTAAAAAATAATACAATTCCCTGGACAGCAATTATGCTTGTGAATACACTGATGACGATTGGGGTAACCATAAGCACAGTCACCCCGACCTGCCTATGCATATGGGAAATCTGAATAATGGCCGTTGCAATAGAAATGAGTACAGAGGTCGGGTCCTAATGGCCAACACAGCCTCACGGCCCAACCCCTCCCGTAGGAGGCACGTATTATCACTGGAGGAGGGAAAGCGCCCCCCCCCATTTATGTAACCCTAGGCGTGCGAGTTCCTTCATATGAAACCTGAGCAACTCATCCACATTTCGTGGTGCCCACATCAGTAGGGTAATGACGATTGGGGTAAAAAAAAAAATATATATATATATTGACCGGGTACCACTTACCCTCTTTATGCCACAGGCCATGCAGTGACAAAAAGCTAATATGTCACTTTTGCAAGTCAAATGCTCATAAGGGGGTGTCTAAAAATGACACCATTCCCCGGCTGCAGTTTACACAAGCTGAGCCGATGATGATGACGGGAAGAGGGGGGGGGGCCAAAAAATCATATTACAGTTCTGTCAACACTTACCCTCGCCAAGCCACTATCTTCACTTATGACTCTTTAAATAAAATTATGTTTAAAACGATAATAGTTTGAATACTATATAAACATATATTTGATTTGCATATATCTTTCTCTCAAACTTAACTGAAACTAAGAAACAAAAGTCAGGTCAAACATATATTTGATGATATATAATGTTTCTAGTATTGAGAGACACTAAACTTTAATTTTAATCTAATTTACAAAAATATTAGAAAAAATGAATTGAATATTAATAAAAGGCATATCAGATCAACGGCTTTCAATAACAGAGCTTAGACTTATTTGCTATTTATTTGATTAAAAAATGCAGGATCAAAAGGAACAACATATGATGAAATAAAGCTGGACAAAAAACTATCTAAAGAATGTAGAAAGCACTAAAAACATAAAAAATGCATGGCCCCAATTTAAAGGAATTGTAAAAATTTTTTGGAAGGATGGCACAATGGAAGGGGTGCAAGGAGATATTTCCTCTCAATGCAACTTTTTAGCTCTAAGAATGAGGTTAAAGATGATACCAAAAAGAGTTCCTAAAACTTATGCCAAGAACTTATAGATCTTTGTAAGAAGGTCGTAATTACAATATAGAGAAGTGGGGGAAAAAAGGAACTTTTTTTTCAAAAAAGTAATAAGAGTCAAGTGACTGTAATTTTTAAAAAAGTTTGGGTTAAAAGTGTTAAAGTTTAATAAATTTATCATTCTTGAGAGTGATGGTGATTTTGTTCTAAGCCAGCTACATCTCATTGTCCTTCATTGGGAAATAATGGCAACGTCAGGGGTGGGAAGATAGCACTTAATGAATGGAATCGTGGACAAAATGTCACTCTAAGTTTGCAGTAATTAAAACAAATGTTAACATTTTGATCATTCTAAAATTCTAGAGAAATTTGTTGAAAATTATTAAATTACATTTTATGCAGGTTTTCACAGGAAAAAAAATGTCCAATGCCTGTTTAACTTAAATCGATAACAAAATTGTGAAATTTACCGATTGAAAATGGAACAACATACAATCATTGCTACTCCCATTAAATAAACAAGACGCCCCCCCCCCAAAAAAAAAAAATTCATAAAAGTATGCAATTATCCTTCTTGTTAATCCTAAAGATGTACTGAAAGCTTCCAGATAATTATTAAACAAAAGAATAAAAAAGAAAAACTTATTTTAAAAATTAAACTTCCAGGATATAAAATGGATTCAATTGTAGCAACACTTAATGCTCTTTTACATAAATATAGGGTTCAAAAAACTTATTTTTATATATAACTCTCCATACTTATTATAGTAACTTATTTTGAACATTTATTTTTTTAAAACAACAAAATGCTATTTAAAAAAATTAGCCTAACTAATTTTTTGGACCAACTTTTATTTTCATTAGGGAACTAGCTTTTTAAAATTAAAAATATAAAATCAGTATATAAAAAAATGTCTATCTCAAATATACACATAATTTAATATGCCACAGTTGTCATTTTAATTATTAGAGAAAATTATTGGCATCAATTTCATGAATGTAAAATAGTAGTCTGATGAGAAAAAAACAATGAATGGAAATGCACACATAAACAGAATGTCAAATCAAGTTTAAACAGAAATTTGAAAATAAATAGAAATATCTGAAAATAATTTTACTTGAACTATTTTTTCCTCCTGAAATATAATCTTGCAAAAAAGAAACAACCATATTATTCACATTGCAGTTCTTTTAAAAGCAAAGAAAACTAAAAGGGGAGGGAGAATATCCACAATTCCAAAAAATGTTGCCAATATTCTTTTTAATTGATGGATTGAATTATATAATTTCAAAATTTATTTTTTAAAGGCAATACATGTTGAATATTTCTTAATAATAATACATTTTAATTGCATTCAAAATAGTTTGATGTCTTTTAAAAGCAACATACTCAATTTATGAATTCAATATATTTTCAGTCAAAAATTATTTTTCTCTTCTGAAAAATAAAGCCATAATCACGGATGAAAGTTTTTTTAAAAATTATTATTGAATTTTAGGACAGAATGTACTAAGAAGAAAATTATTTCAATTGTGCAAGCAAAGACAGTAAAACCCATTATAATTGGAATGAATTGTATTTAAGCTGTGGAAGAATATTTGTATATTTTTTAAATGGTTAACCTGGAGTTTAAGGCGCCCACCTACTTCGTTCCTCTTAGGATCGCCAACTCTTTGCCGCCAAGAACGGCAATGAGAGAATATTTGTTTGGTTGCGTCTAGATGTTTTTAGCGAGTGACAAGCACGTATGCACACAAATTGATCCTTTCGTCGGTGTTTTGCTTATCTGGCTATATTGCGTGACGTTTCGATTGGACTGTTTTGTTCAACTCTTCGATGCAATTGGTCGATAAATTCGAATTTGAATAAAACTTCGTTTGGAATTCTTCGGATGGAATATCGGTTCAGTACCATGTTTGTTATTCTGTGTGTTTCATTTCTCAATGAATAAGCAAAGATACGATTATTCTGCTATGCTGAAAGCGAAGCCGCTGATGTTTTTTTAAGTTAAAAAATTTGCCCTGCACATGCTTGAAATGCCGCAGGCATTGCGGGCTGAAATTCTCGTTTTCGGAATTTTTTAAAAAATGTGGATTCCTAACATTCAATGAAAAAGCGGAGCTACTAGTTTCCTGCTATGCTGAAATCGAAGCCGCTGATGTTTTTTAAAGTTAAAAAATTTGCCCGGTACACACTTGAAATCCATTGCATGCTCAATCTCTCATTTTCAGGTGACGCATGCGTAAGAGAGCAATAAAAAGCGTACTGCACATCCAAAACAGTATTTGGCGACGGCACATGAAATTGCGGCAAGAAGAATTGGCGAGAAGCAGGCTGGCACTGTAAACTCCAGGTTTACGTAATAAACCAATTAATTGAAGAAAATTGAGATAATCCTGAGCTTTGCACTGGGGAAATTTAGATATTACAAGGACAAATATTGTACAATCTTTAGAGCTTAACATTAGAATGAAAATTTTTTCTTCCATCATTGAAGCATAGAGAGAAGATGGAATGAGTTACATTATTCTGAAATTTATTTTTTAAATGTAAAAGATGTTGAATATTTTTCAACAACAATATAAAGTTATGGAACTCAATAGATTTTCTATCCTAAAAAATAAATCTATTCATCGCTTTGTATCAGAGAGAGATGTGCGTCGATTACCAGTAGGGAGGTGGTTTGGCGATGCCGAATGCAAATAAATTGGCGAAATCCAAACCATCCAGACGTTCCGAAATCTTCCCGCTCGCTGAACTAGCTGCTTTATCTCTATTTATCAAGCATTTAACAATATTAAATTCAACCAAAATGTACATAAACAAACAGACGCGTCAGGTTGCAGTTACAGGTAAGTTAAGCTTGCGGTTCTCGATTTCACAAAAATCGTAGGATACCTCTACTCCACCTCTTTCATGCTAATTTAGAAAGTAGAGTATTGAAATATAAAGATTCAAATAAGAATATTGTATTATTCAACTTCCACAATTAATAGAATATTTTTCCTAAAACAAATAATGAAATTAATTTTAGATAACTGAAAAAGCAGTTGTGCTCAAGCAGTAAAGCCAGTCAAGTTATACTTAAACTTCAACTTGTGCAGCAGGAGGCCAAGCAATGCTGTGAAACACAACTATATTTTTAATTACAAGTAAGTTCATATTGTTTGATAATTGTT
>BGPR01018288.1:8123-31088 GCA_013235015.1 Araneus ventricosus | reverse complement strand
CTGTACTTCGTTCAGTTACGTATTGCTCAAATTAGTCAAGTTGTGTACTATAATGGAAGAAACAGTCAATTGCTCTCTCACAAAAGTTATGGAAAATGGTATTGTTAATCATTTGCGCTCTGCACAGTTTGTGTTGTTAGTGACATAAATTAACAACATGTAATTGATAAGAAAATGTGTAGAAATAAGTGAAAGAGCAGAAAACGAAGAGGCTTTCTACCAATCACTCGCTCATGACTGTAATGGGAATCATTAGGCCACGCCTTTTGGGCGGTAGGAGGATAGTAGTTGTGTGTTGATTGGCAGAAAAGTACTTATTCCTGTGAAACAAGAGACACAGCTGTCGCAGCTAGCCAGTGCGGTAGCGAGTGAACACAGTGACACCGGAAGAGAAAAGAGATGCTCCAGCCCCATTCCAGAATCTATATTCGAAAGTCAGATCAAATTATTTTCAAAAATTACCTTATTAACAAAGTTCAAACTTTATCATATACTTAATAATTTGTAATTATATTAGTAATGATATAATTACAAATATTATTATTATATTATTAATAATATTGATTACTTTAATAATAATTATAATTATTATTAATAATAATTTAATTGTAATTATTGATTAGTTTAAATTAAAATTGACAACTTTTCATTAACGATGATAAATTTAGCTATAAAAAATACGTATATATTTTTCAGTAAACGTAATAATTGAAATTAATTTAAAGTTCGAATTTATATTTAATATGAATTCGCGGCATAAATTATGATATAAACTGTAATTTAATGATTAATCCATCATAAAAATAAGTGAAAAATCAATTAAAGGGTATTGATTTTAGATGCAAATTTTTTATATGTTGTAAACATTAATTAAAAATAGTATTCAGATTATTTAATTTTTTATGTTATTAAAATTTTTACAATAAAAATATTATCTTTATAAAAAAAGTTTTTTTTTTCTTTTTTTTTAGAATATTGTTATTTAAATATTATTATTTGTCTCCATTTCAAAGAAAGTAATTTTATAAAAATATAGGCTGAAGGTATCTAATTGAAATGCACATCCAGAAAATTTAAAACTATTATATCGTTTTCTTCGCAAAGACGGTTAATCATAGCTAAGACGGTCAATCAGTTTTGAAATATTAGAATAAATTTTCTGGAACTGAAATAGTTGTTGATATATACTAAGGCATCTGAGGGGCAACTTATGCTATTAATGCGGTTACTTGGCAGTCTAAGCGTTAGCTTACACTTTTATCATTAAAAGGCTCTACTATCTTGAGAAGAAAGAAAAGAAAATACTGCAGCAGCACGGAGATTGAATTAGTCTAATAACCATCATGAGGATGAAGAATTCTGCGCTTGCTTCCCTCCCAGAGTGGTCGTTCTTATTTTGATCACGTAAGTTTACTTTTTTCTGCGTAATTATTAAATTGAAGAAATATAACGTATACTATTGAATTTGGTGGTTTTTTTGTTGCTTTTCAATTGTTCATGTATGAGTTACAAGAAACTTCATAATCCAAGATGTAGAGAACTATAAAGGCGGTATCGCACTGCAGAATTTTTTCCCGTAAAGGGACAACGGTTTCGACTAATTGAGCATAGGGGTGGACTCCCCTTCTTTACGATCTGACAACCCCTAAAAGGGAATGACAGTTGCAATGTGTAATTGACTTTTAGGCGATGCAAATCGTTTTTGCGTTTTTATTTTTGCTGTCTTTTCATTTCCGCATTTGACTTCCTACTTCTCATTTGTTGCTGTAACGTTTGTCTTTCATGCATACCAGTACTTTGGTGTAGATGAAATTATGGATTATGAAAATCTTTCGCACATAGGATTCATTAATATACCAATGGAAGACTTTACTTTGGAAGCATGATTTCATTTTCTTATTTATAATATAATTTGAAATATTAATTGATATCACCTGATAAATCCCAGGTTACTCGGGATGGAAAGAGCTTCTAGTCTAATATCTTTAATGTAAAATGACTTTTATATAAATATAAAAATTCTACACAAAATCTCTCACTTTGCTGAGATCTTTCTAAAAATAAATAACGGCCAAGAATTAATTACCGTGAATGCACAGTGAAAAAAATTTTGTAAAAATATTTTCAATAAATTTGATTTCTACAGCTTGCAAAATAATCGGTGTTTCAGCTTTATTTATAAAAATTATCGACAAAGTTATAAGTGGAAAAAAACAATCCCTCAAGAAACGCATAAGTCATAAATAAAAACATAAAGGGTAGATATTCCACTTTTGGCAATTGTACCAGTTTTGGACACAGCATTTATTTGTGCAGGAATTAGATATTTTCCAGGAATTAGATCCATTGATTTGATGTTAACCTATAAGATGCATTCCTACACCTTAAACAAACTCTTCTTTAGTATTTACAATATGATTAGTTCATTTTTTCTAAACATGCGACTTGTAAGAAAATTAAATGCAGGAACATGTATCAAGTGCTCACAAGTGTTAAGCATTTTGTTAAGGAGCAATATTTTGCAATCTTTCATCGTCAGACTCTTAGAAATAACTGTTAATTCTAAAATTAATTAGCTATAGGTTTATGAAGGATTTTTTTAAAATTTCCTATAGGGATGCTTTAAGTATTTGCATATAAATCCAACCGTTCAAAAAAAAAATATTATGCCAGTATACATAGTATGTATAGGGGAGACCGGGGTACAGTGGACCACTTTTGTAAATTTTGAATATTTATTCTGAAAGTACTGATTTTTATTTTTATTTATTTTTTATTTATTTGCTTCAAAAAATGCATATATATTCCCTACATATAAGGCTAAGCGCATACAGGCAATTCCTTCCGCAACTAAACAGTTTAGTCGGGTTGCCTGCACCGCGCGATTTCACGGTGACTAAACTGTTTAGTTGCGACGGGTGCGCATACATGCGATTTTTAATCTCTTTCGATTCTTCATTTTGGATGCTCTGGCTGTCTTTTCACGCACTGCGCACGCGCTGGGAGCTCCAAAATGATTTTTTTTATAGTGATACAATTTAGTTTTTCTCAAATTAATTTTCAACTAATTAACACCCTCTCACGAAGCTATCATTTAAATGATTAGACTGAATGGTGAACTTTCGTTTTCATTGATTTCTTTCTTTATCCAATGTTTTGATGATCACTACTAGTAATAGGCGAGTTCTGTACATAACCCTATAATTCGAATTTATTTAGTTTAATTTTAGGTCAAAACTGAAATCGTGCTCATTTCTGAATTGTTTTCGTTAGTTAAATACGTCCGTATCTTTTAAGTGCCAGCGAATTATCTTTAAGGCCTATAATTAACTCAAGAACTCGCTCTTAGCTCCTGTTCTATGTATTTAATTAAAAAATAATTACTCAATTTTTGCACTCTAGGTGCTGTACATATATTTCTTTATTTAAATTGCTTTTTTATTTATTGGAATAACTAATATTGCTTTATACATCAAAATTATTTACTGTTTATTAATTAATTACGTAATATTCATTAAAACTTTAAAATAAATTTTTATCTCTTGTGTTTGTTTTTAAACCCAATTTTTCTTAATTCGAACTTTTGGATACATCTAATTTTCATTGTGGATCCCTCAGTTTCAAATTAACCAAATTCGAATTTGATATCAATATTCAATTTAAAAATAGTTCGCGGAACAATTTATCAAAGTACATCAGTTTTTTCAGAGTAAAGTAGCCGACTACTACTCTACTGATAATAAAGGAGAATGTGTGTGTGTGTCTTGGCACTCTACAGGCCAGACCACTGGACTTAGAGCCACTAAATTTGGCACAAACATACTTTGGAGGGTGGGAATGTGCACCTCGGAGCCCTTTTTAAAAATTTTAATTAGAATTTTAATTAAATATTAAGCGAAATTTTGGCGTTTTTCCTTTATAACGTCCGAAAATATTACAGCATAACGCCATCTTGAAAGTGCAAAAAATTACCTTTTCGATGATATCAATTAAGTTGCCGTACAATTTTTTCTCTAATTTTAATGAATTTTAAAAAATATTTTTTGGCATAATTTACAACAATACTTTTCATTGTTGCAACGCAATTCAAACCGTTTTCATTGTTTAAACAAACATTTAATTGCGTGTTTCTCCATCATTGTTGAAAGATAAGGCAATATCTTAATGTTTAATGCTATGTTTTAATCAGCACATTTTCATCCAGTTAATATGAGGCTGGAAGTAAAATGTGCAGCGCCATTTTAAAGTTAAAATCTAATATATATTTTGCAAGAGGAATAAGAGTGAAGTTGATGCCAACAATGTGCAGTTTGATGTTGCATGACACAACCAGTCACTTGACTCTATTAGGGACGTTCATGCAGACAATGAACAGAACAGGTGTAAATCTACTGAAAGAACATGGATTAAATGTCTATCACAATTTGAAATTGTTAAGGGAACCATGTATAGTAAATTATGCATAAGAGATTCCATTGAAATTATATTTCCGGTGAACAAGCTAGTCGCCGAAGATGGCTAGTACACAATGAATACGAAAAACATAGAATTCGAAACGATTCTAAATATCACTAGCTCATTCCAAAAAGCGCACATCACTATAATTAAAATATTTTGTCTATTATTGAAGTATATTGAGTAAATAAATGTTTCATATTTAACAAATGTTAAAAAAATAATGTTTCATAATTTTCAAATGTTTATAGCACAGGTCACATGAGTTAGATTAAGTTTGCCCAAGTGACAGCTTCACTTGTGACTCAAAATTTCCTTTTCACTCAAATTTTGAAACGTAAAATGACTACGTTTTCATTGAAGTCTTTTAAAAAGTCCTATTCAATGATATGTCATTCATCGCTTAGTTGAGAAAAAGGGATGTTGACAAAGAGAGATAAATAATATAAAGGATAAAATTAAAATTACTGATTTCAAAGCATCTGAAATATCAACTAAGAAAATACCAATTAAGCTAATTAAAATTATGTAATAAAACACATGCATTATTAATAAAAATGGAGTAACAATTATTAAAAGTATGCAAATTTATTATTTATTTTAAAAGTAATAACTGATAATAAAAATAGCGCAAGAATTCTTTCTATACACTCAATCAATAATTCCATGTCAATCCTAATAATCTCAGCCATTTTTAGAGCTAAATTATTTTAAGAATAGCGCACGCTTCTTTATAACGCCCCGTCTAGTTAACGCGCCAATTTCTGAGCTCGCTTTGTGACCTTCACCCCTTGAATGAACAGAGCAGAGCAACTGTTTAGTTGAATGTATGCGCGCTCCAGTAGAAACCCCTGTACTTTACGATAGTTGCGCGATTCTTTAATCAAAAGACGATCGCTGTGGTTTTACAACTGTTTAGTTGCCGAACTATAAAATTGCATGTATGCGCACTCTAACTTGAGCCCATGGTCTTTTAACATGCAACTAAACTGTTGCCCGATTAATAATTGCATGTATGCGCATAGCCTTAAGGGTTATATTACACTGTCTCTAAATCTATAATTATCTATACTTTTTAATATTTATTTTTTAGTAATCAGTAACAAAGCGAATCATGTATCCAAGGCCGGGGTACCATGGTCCACACCATGGGGTAGCATGGACCACCAGTAAATTTTAAAAAAATGTTAAAACAGTACATTTTTTAATAACACAAAATATAAAATATATCATGATTGTTTATTCATGGCTTCAGTTCATACATATAATGCAAGATTAACAAATATTAAAGTTGGGAAAGGATACATTAAAAACATTTTGTGTCATTGAGTCTCCTGGTTTCTTGTGAAACTGTAGCTTCTGGGAAGACTCATCATAATATCTGGACCATTTACAAAAGATTGGTCATCTATGGAAAAGCTTTTATGGGATAGTACTAGCTTCTTTTTTCATTAATTTTGTATCATATTTAACACTTTATTTCTGTATAATATCCATAGAGACAAACTAATGGTGCATTATTTTTTTAAAGAATCATACTATTTTATTAAATTTTTGCTTAATATAGCTATAATATGAGAAATAAAAATTTACTGAATGTTTATAAAATATAAACAAGAAAAAAATTCAAAAAATGTTAAAACTTTGACACGAAATTGATACAAAAAAGTAAGAGAGATTATTTTATGAGTGTAGTTTTTATCAGTTGGATTTCAGAGAGCCGGCTTCGTTTGAATAAAATCTATCAATGCAGACTCTTCTTGCGCAGACCAAATATACATTTTTGCATCCATGGTGATGGTGTTAACGTGTTATGAAATGGCTTCTGTATAGCCAACCTTACGAAAATCGCCGCCTAAGTTTTTAGTGACATCACTGGCAAATCGAACCTGATTGGTTCAGTTATTCATGACCACGATCTTCGATGGGAGCTTCTTAGCAAAACGAAAAAGATCCGACGTCGCTTTCCGGGTTAATAAAACCGGTTCCAAGGTCCGAGAAGCGTGTTTGCTCTCCTATACTGGCGAAATATCAGCTGGTGAGATAAGAACACTAGAATAAGGACACTAGTGCATGTAGTGTTATTCTTTCAAAATTCAAGAAATTTCCTTTTTAAATCCTTAGTCTTTTATTATTCTATTTCATCGCGTTTTTTGGCGATAGTTTTAAACTTTTTGACCGTTTGAATTCTAGACAGCATTTGGGAAAATTTGATTGTTTTGGAATTTTTGTCATTTACTTCCGAATTATTTGAAATTGAAACAAATCTACCCTAATTCTAATCCTATGTAAACTAAATCCGTTCCTAATTAAAATTAGAAAGAATTTTATCTTTATAAAAAATTACGAGGATTTGTCTCCTTTCCCCCCTCCCTTATTTGCTTAAATGAAATAAAATTCAGGGGGAATATATTTATTGAGAAAATAGGAGCGCAGCTTGGCCTGTCCTGCCCCTTGTGGCATAAAAAATCACCCAACTGTGAGAAAAGAGGAAAGTGGCCGAATTACCTTAAAAAAATATTACTCTGAGAAATATTATACCTGAAAGTGAAAACAAAATTTTAAGAAAACTTAAAGAGGACAGATAGCGCTAATAACCACGCAATTTAAGTTTTTCATCATTGCCTCAGCCATCATAATTAGTTTGAAACTAGCAGAATAGCCGGCGTTGCTTGATCTTTTTAGCATCAAAACGTTCCGGGGGAAAGGAAACTATGAGCACAAAGATTTAATATATATATATAGTCTGTAATTAGCAATAGTCTGCTATTAAAAATTGTTTTAGTGTTCTTCCAGAATCCCTTTAATGTGTTTGGGCAATAGGTCTTAATTTGTATTCTTGTTCATCGTGTGTTTAATGGCCGCTGTGACATCTTCGGACAGCAAGCCATTAGACGAACTTTCTCTGACCCAACTAAGACGGAGTAAAGAAAAGAGGGGTGCAGAAGAGAGTGAAAGGCAAGAAGGAGGACATATGGCATCGGAGGAGGTGGACAGAGAGAGCTGAAGACGGTGCATGACGAGGAAAAAGAGGATTTCGTTTAGCGAAGTCATTGGTATAAATAATGCATAAAGTGTATATATCGAAGTTAATCAGATGTAAATAAATCAGCTGTAAATACATCCCTTTTGAATTCTTTGACTGGGATCAGCACGCCAGTAAACACCACACCATAACATCAAGCTGTACTTAGTTAAAACGTTATACCGTATACGCTTGTGCATAAAATTAATTTTAAAGAATTATTAAAATTTGAGAAGAAAATTGTACGGAAATGAAAGTGGTGTCACTGAGTTAATTAAAAGCTAATTTTTTAGAAACCTTAATATGGTGTAAAAAAAAAGAATTTTGGGGAGATAATACTTTCAGAGAATATCGCAGGAAAACGCCACGATCTTGCTTAATTTTAAATTAAATAAAATTTTAATTAACTTTTGGGCATTTAACAGTTATCAGTGATCTGATTCTTGTTTTGAAGGGCACATGTGTCATATATCATCAAGAGTGGATAAAAAAACTGTACATTTGTATAAGGAATAAGACCGACAGACACACATTCTTCTTTATATGAGACTAGCAGTACGCTCACGGCGTTGCCCGTGGAATCAGGACTTCAACAAAATGAAAAGGAAAAAAAAAATCCACCCACAATGACACGAAAAAGTTTTGAAATCCAAATCAAAACAAAAGATACAAATTATTGTTTTTCCCGCTTATTTTTCTCCTCGATAATGACATTTGACAGTACAGAGTAAAAAATAAACCTATATTTTCGAAAAAGTTTTTTTTTTTAGGATTTAAAGGATTGATTCCTATAAACCAGGTAAAATGTTAAAGAATGAAAACCGAATGAAATCTTAAACGATTTCAAATGGAACAATGCGCTTCGAAAGATACAGACAAACATAATTTCTAGGGTATTTAAATGTATCCAAAATGAATCAAAGAAGAAAAGAAAAAGAGAGAAAATCTTTCACTTCAGATTTAAACTTTTAAGCCATATTATGTAAATAGCTCCTTGAAATCATACTTCATTTTTTCTAACTAAAGATATCAGCCGTTTGATATTTGAAAAAGGGTTTTTTGGGATTTTCAGATACAAAGGCTATTATCCCCTATTCATTCCAAAGTTCTTTTCAATCCGTAAACAAAAATAAGCAAAAATTGCCATCATTGGTCTAGAACTATAGCCGATTTGATTCGGTCAAGACAAAAAAAAAATGGCGCCTTCCCTTCTAGAAGGGCTTCCAAATTCTTTTTTTTTTTTTTTCATATCAGCCGTATACTCAACTGTCAAACAGTATAAAAACAGACAAATTAAAAGAATTATCTGTCGAGGCGAAGTAAAGGGGTTATGTCGTCACGTGATTTCGACGAAAATGCATGTTGGGAAAATACGTTATGCGACCTTGATTAGAACCGATTGAAGAACCGTAAAGAGAATTTTGAGGCGAAAATTTTTTAACACTTCAGAAAAAAATAATTAAAATTCAACCAACTGTTCAATTTTAACCAATCTTGTTTTAAATCACGGAGAAACGTTATGTTTATTACTTCAACAAATTTCAAATTAATAACAAAATTAGAATGGCGGATGCAAGAAATTGAAATTCCAAACAAAGTTTATTAGGCTTAACCGACTATTTTTAATTTTTTTTTCAAAATTCAGTGAATTACGTTAAAAACTCAAAATTAACTTCATTAGAACGGAAATCGCATGCTCTTTCCGATGGTGTGTCTATTTTTGTCGTACACGTATTCGAAACCATTCTATTGAGAAATTAGTGCGAAAAATCAACCAAAACAACATAAAACATTAAATAAAAAAATTTCTAGATTAAATTTTAAAATTTCGGCTTCGAGGTGCATTCCGTCACCGTTAGGACTACCTGTGTGCCAAATTTCAAAGTTGTAAGTGCGATATATTCGTCTGGACATCGCACGCAGGCACACACGCACACACACAAACATTGCCTTTTATAAGTATAGATAATAGTGGTCGTATTACTCTCATGTATGTTACTTCTATAGAGTCAAATAGTTGTATTTTTATCTGTCACCAACAGAATATAATTCTGTTTTGGGGACTGCAAAACCCACTGAAATTACTGTCAATTATCAAAAATGAAACCTAAATATAAAAAAAAACTTTTACGCTAACAAAACAGAATGTCTGTATATTTATCTGTTAGTATTCTACAGGAAGGACCGCTGGAATTAGGGCTATGAAACTTAGCAAGAATATACTTTGGAAGGTGGTAATGTGTAGCTCGGATTTTTTTTTTTTTTTGAAATTTTACTTAGAATTTTAATAAATTAAAAACTAAGCAACATTTAGGCATTTTCCGGAGGTAACTTCCGAAAACATCATCACAACAAACTGATTTATACACCATCATAAAATTCAAAATATCATCTTTACAATGATTCCAATTTAGTTGTTGAGATTTTTTTTTCTAAATTTTAGCATTTTTTTAAATGCATAGTTACACATAATTAACTTCAATTCACTTTTCATTGTTTTCAAACTGTTCACTGTTTTACAAATATTTAAACGCGTGTTTTTCTTTCGTTGTTAAAAACTGAAGAATGAACATGTTGTTTATTTTTTCATATTCATTGGCAATGTCTTTATAAATTTTAGGTTTCTTGTTTTATTTTATCTACTGAATGGATTTTCTTAAAATTTTGCTCACAAATACTAAGAAGCATAAGGAAGACTGTAGTAAAGGTTTCGTGATAATTAATCAGATCAGCGGTCTCCAAACTTTTTTACCTCCCTTGCCCCTTGATTAGTCTTTTTTTTATTTTTGAGTATCCCTTTCTATCATACGCCCCTTCCCAACCATATATCCGCATAAAAGAGTTTGTATTAATAAAACTAAGGGCCTGGGATAGGTTAAGTGTTAACCAACTCGAATTAAGTTTGTAATACTTCGGGGCTCCTGATGGCTTAATTTCGTAATTATCACGCAGAGCGGGGTGACATTTCTTTTAAGGCCGATAGATGGCATTACTTACGAGCATTGAACCCAGGGGTGCCTGCGACCTTCGGGGTGATCGGTCACTGCAATCTAGGGGGACAGAGAGATTTTGGGAGAGAAAGGAGCGAGGCCATATTTCCGTTGCTCTGCGCGATAGCTATTTTGGTATTCTATTTCTCGCTGAGAAGGATAGAACTATATATAAACATAGAGATTTCACAGTCCTGCAAAAAGCACGCGGTTGAAAGTTGAAGAAATGTATGAAAAATACGTTTTTACAAAATAAATTTCTAATAAATAATTGCATATCAATTCCATATTTGAGTGAAACGAGAATACCAGATTTCAATACATATTTAGACTTCGTGCAGATATTGGTTACATTAAAATCTGGAGCGGACTAGTGGTTTGATTTCCAGCATGAAATCTCGCGTGTTGATGTAAAAAGAGGTTTTATTGCCTTCATAAAATAAAGAGATCGAGGAGTGTTGATCACAATAATATGAAAAAATCAAAGGTGTTGGCGTCTTAGATTGCAACAAAAATTTCCTCTTGTTTGCTGAGCTGGTCCACGTTTCTCTACAACGCACTTCAAACGTCAATAACTGAAGTCAAGGACTTTAATGCGAAATCCTGTCTTATAGACTTGTAGACCCCGTAGAGTTCTTAAGCGTCAGCTCATTACTGTTTACACAAGAGAAAATCATTCTTGTATCGATAGATTTTTCAAGCTTCAGAAATGAATCGATTGACACGTTCGCGGACGGTAAACATTTCGATGAGCTGGAAAATTAGATAGGCGATTTAGTAAACGTTCTGGATGCTGATGCTGTTAAAGTGCTGTGATTCTAATTCACGGAATGTGCCATCCAACTGATAGTTTTAAATATACAAAGAAAGGACAAAATAAGATAAAAAGTACTCAATGAACCAGTTAGCCATTACTTTAAAGTGCAATAATAGTTTTAAAAAATTAAGACTGTGTAGAAGCGGGTGTTTGATAATGTGGATAAAATATTTAATATTATAACTTTCACATCATTTCGCATAGCAATGAAAATAAATGCTATAACATTAACATCCTCGAACGTGCAACAGGCTGTGCGCTAGATAACGATCATATCGTCGCTTAACATGCAACACCACCTATCTCAATATTTTAAAATTTCAGAGAGGAAGGAAATTCTCAATTTTTCGCAACCAATAACGAATATTTTTGATTTTTTTTTTCACTTCTGGTTGGAACTTGTGGTCCCATGCTTACATCAAGATGTTAAAAAAAATTCAGAAATATTCGTTATTGGTTGCGAAAAATTGAGTATTTTGTCGTATTGACATTAATTGTGTCTCAAGACAGTAGTTTCTTGTGTATTCGAGCACACAAAGGACTTCTTCAAATGTCTCGATGGCAGCGTCTGCTGTCAGAGGTTATGAGAGGCGGGGTTGTCCTAAGTTCAGGAGTTGCGAACTCTGGCCGATCCGAGGGGCTATTACGCGCCCCCCTGTTTGCTAGGCCAATGACATTTATGGAATGTAAGTGCGGAAAGGAAGGGAGAAAGTGAAAAGGTAGGGGTCGTGGCTTTTGGAGGTGGAATTCGCAGTGAAAGACGTGGCGGAGAACTGGAGAAGAAGAGTGTGAGCTGGTGGTACGGAGAATAGATGAAGAGACTCGGAATATAGAAAAGAAGCGCGAATACTCGTCTGAACGGTTATAAGTATGCAGTGAGAGTGAGCCTTTACGGACTGCGAACGTTGCTTCGGGTGAATTTCATTCCGTGACGACCCACCAGTGCCTTCCTGGAGTTCAGCTATAGACAAACTAGGAGACAACCCTGAGGGAAACCTACGGCTTCCAGCGACGTCCGTTCGCTTGGCCTGGGCAGCAGACTCGGAGAGAGGCAACCGAAAGATAAGTAAAACCCTTTTATTTATCTGATCGGACAATGAGGACAGTTAGCATAATTAGCCCGTAAACGCACTTCGACTGGAATGTCAACAAAAAGCAGAACTATCATCCAGATTTCAGATTCATTGTTTCATGAATAAACTCTTTAGTGTTGCTCATATGAGCCCATTTCCGGAGTTCTTTGTTAGATCACGCTAAGCAAAATGTAAACATTACCCTCCTATTCTTCACTTCCCCCTATTTGGATTAAAATAACTCCTCCCGGCGCATGCGCAATAGCGCGTTGCAATGACATATAAAAACAGTAAACAAACTAGTAGCGCCGCTTGACGGATGCGCTACACTTTCACATGCAGAGAAGCAAAGAATACAATATGAACTAATTTCGAATTAAAACACACTAAAATAATGGAATTAGAAGTAATAGAATGTATGCAGAACACAAAATACATTACTATTAAGAAATGAAATAAGCAATAGGATGCGAAACACTGGGCTCCGCTCCATATTTTTGCCCAGGACCTCAAAATGCAAGGGTTATGTTGGATAGAATGAATTAAGAATCCCAGTGGAAATCTAGATCATACAAAGAAAGCCAAAAACAAAATAAACTCAGAGGTAATCGAATAAAACCAAAAGCAAACAAGGAATCTATTCTAGTCCATTTTTTCAAGGGCTAAGAAATTTATTCGAAATGGATTTAAAATAATAATTGGGAAATTTTTCTGTAAGAAGCTAGCATAATGTCAAACATAGCTTCTCTTAGCCCGAAATTTCCCAAACAAAGGACATCTGTACACAAAAAAGCATATTTTCAAAAGAAAGAGGAAAAACACATACATCAAAACACTAATAAGATTGATTAAATATATCAGCCATCTACCTATATTAAAATTAGCCTTCATAAAAAGGAATCCCTCTCTTCTTCTGTCTTTTTATTGCGCAACATGTGAAAATATTTTATAATTGTATTAATCTTAGACGTTTTTTGCTGATATCAAATTAAATTCATGAATTATATACGAATATTAAAAATACAGGGTTTCCGAGAATTGTGCGACACACTTTAAAAATTAATAAAAAAACATAATAATGTTACAACTACGGTTTTTTTTTATATGAGAGCATTTAATAAAGTTTTTTTTTCAGCTAGGTAACTCGACGTTATGGTGGTGTAGGCTGCCGTAAATTGAAAAATCTCCCCTTTAGATAACCATTATTTGCGAAAATATTAAAGCTAGAAGAAAAATAAAAGCATGTTTTTATTTAAATTTTACGGTCTTTAATTTGTTAATTCACATGTGGTGTAAAAACGGAATATTTTTTGAGATATTCTAGAAGAACAAAAAAAGGAAACCACAAAACGCTCATCAGCTTCTACTCATCGGTAGACATTGCACACGGAATTCTTTCGCTGTAGCAAATTTAGAAAGCCGTAACGCCGCGCTACCTATCATTTTTAAAAAACATTTTATTTTCTCTCTCATTTATAAAATTAACCGCAGTTGTGACATTATTAGGGTTTTTTTAATTAATTTTTTAAATGTGTCCCACAATTCACGGACACCCTGTATTTGGGACTATGAACAGAAAATTTCAGTGTTATTTGACACTGCTTTCTTATGTTATTTTTTTTCTATCTCCGTAATATACAAAAATGAATCTCTATGTTTTAAATCTCTCTGAGCACGGAAAAAAAAACTTTGATACGGTCCCCGTGTTGCTTTTGAAGCATGTAATCATTCCGTTTTGAACGGGACGAAGCTTCTTCTCCATGGAAACAGAATCAGAGCGTTATGAAGTTCAGCAGAAGAAAATTCGTGTTATACAGCTAAATAATGTGGATTACGGTTGCGAAGAATTAAATCTAACAAAACTGAACCAAACACTAATTAAGAATTCAGCAAGAATAGGTAACGATCGGTTAAAGATACAAGGAATAAATAATTTTTTATTATGACACATGGGTTGGAATTTTGGAAATTTTTAAACACGAAACTTATTTAAACACTTTAAAAAAATCATAGCGTGAATAAGTTAAGATTTCCCGTATTTAACTTTAAAACAAGTTCTGAGGCCTATTCTGTCCTACACTGCCCAGATTTGGGGTTTAACGGCTAAAACTCACCGCAAGATATTCCTGCAAAATAAAATACTCAGAATTATGACCAATGCTCCCTGGCTCGTGAGGAACGAAATCATACATAACGATCTAAATATTGAAAGTATAGAAGACCACATCAAGGGGCTATCAAGAAAATTCTTTGTGCAAATTGCAGAACACAAAAATCCGCTTATTAATAGCCAAATCGAATACGCTCACATTAATGGCAAATATCTCTATCCATTTTCAACTACGAAGTGGTCTCTCCCACTGAAGCCTTCTTAACTTCTAGACTCTTAAACTAATCCCCTTTTGGTGACTCTTCAAACTTTCTGAATTCTTTTAAACTCATAAATTCTGTTTTTCCCTGGCTTGCATAGCCAGATCTCATTCGCTTTGTAGCATTGCCCCATGTTTGTTCCCCTTCATAACTTATAAGCACTCAGATT
Source organism: Araneus ventricosus (assembly GCA_013235015.1). Classification (NCBI taxonomy): domain Eukaryota; kingdom Metazoa; phylum Arthropoda; class Arachnida; order Araneae; family Araneidae; genus Araneus; species Araneus ventricosus. The sequence continues at coordinate 16,189 of BGPR01018288.1, read as the reverse complement.
GAGTAGAAGCGCATGTTGTGCTGGCACTCAAGGAAAGCTGTAATATTAGTAACTTTCAAAAGCCCATGCTCAGTAAAGGTCGTGTCAAAAATAATCTTCAATTCTTTGAAGAAGAGTTGACCTGGGATCAGGGGTGGCGCTAACGGAGGGGCAGGGGGTCAGTTCCCCTCCCCCTTCGGCGAGAAATTAAGGCTTTCGTTGGCAAAAATCTTTACTGTTTCGCGAGATGTGGAGAACTGAGTATCAAGGAATCTAATAATTTAAATCCCAACTTAAAGTTACTATATTGTAAACGGTCGATATAAGCAATTTGTGTCTGAATTTAACGACTGGTTCATGGTTAAGTCAGCAGAATGACCGACATCTGTTTCACTTGTCGTCCATTCGGCCCGTAGTTCGCACCACATTTGCCAGAATAACCGAAAAAGCGACAGGTGAATTAGATCTCGCCTTTTGTCGACTGTTTATGTTCGGTTAGCAAAGAGATCAACAAGACGGATGAAAATTTTTATGTCTTATTACTTCCATCGACTGTTTTGATCACTTGTCGGTGGAATTATTAGGGAAAACTACAGTATCTGTATTATACAAGAGTGTGGCGATCATAACGATCACTCCTCTCAACAACCATTTTTGTTCGGTACGGAATTTTTGCAGCCCACAGACATAATGTTAAAATAACCTCTATTAACGGCCACTCAAACCCCTTTGAACTTCAATCAAATAAATTCTTTTCGTCTCTCCGACCATGGACCTTTTATTAAGAGAAAATGGAGGAGAGAAAGGACAAAAAATTCATACACTCAAAATCAAAACCGGAAATCAGATAGAGATAAATTATTCCTTTCCCTGTGTGAAGAGAAAAATTAATTTCGGCCTCTATGAGGTTGGGTATTCAAGAGGTCATTTGTGCCTTTTGGCGCTGATTCGCACTCGGACAAAAAAAAAACTTTAGCTATGGGTTGCGACCATGAGAGAATGAAACTTTCAGCTCAACGACTTTAGGAAAAATAGATGATAGACGAGAGACACAGAATTTGAACTGGTACCTAGATTGGACCAGTATCATATCTTTAATTTTATTAAATAATTTTTTCTATAACGTAGACAACTTATATTGTAACGATGTAAATGGTATGTTTGAAATCATTTTCAAGAGAAAGTGCAAAGCGTTTGCTGTTAGAGAACAAGTGTTTATATTTTAGCATCATAAATCGATTATTTGAACCAAAAATAAAAAGCCCTTGCGAAGTTATAAATTAAGTAGGAAATATGTTATTTTTCTTTAGCTACAATTGACAATTATCATTTTATGAAAATAGTTTAAAATTAAGGTTAATGTTTGTTTGTTTTCTTGTCCAAAGATTGAATAGGTTAAACCACAAACGGTTGTCTAAATTGAACAATTTAAATCTATGGGGTTATTATCGTAAACTACAAGAATAACTGAGAAAGCAGTTTATCACCGCTAGTATTCCTCATCAATTTAAATTGGAAGAAGTCAAAACAAAAAAAAACAATAAAAGGAACAACAAAGCCGTCAAATGTCGGATCATAAAGTATAAAAATTTAAGGTATATTTAAGTATTTATATCATTTATGAGGAAAAAAGAGAGAAGAGGAAGTTATCAAGTGCATGGCTCTTTTCCCCATACAGAATTGTACAGTGGAGACGTATTTTTTCCAATTGTTGTCGAAAATAAAGGTTGATAGGGGGCAGGTGATCATTGGTTACATATCTAGACGTCATAAGATTCCATAAGAAATAAAAATTATCGACATCGGTTCAGTGTTTGGAGCTGGGGACTGGTCCTCTGATTTCGCCAATTATTTTAAATATGTAGATATGCATTTATAGGTTTAAAAATAAGTTAATAAATATTTTAGCTTGTTTCGGATGTTATTTTATTTTCTTATGAGATTTAGATAACAATCTGCAAAATTTTTCCAATAACTTTCTCATCAACTTAGGCCATATTAATCAAACTCACCCTACTGGGTTTAATCATTGTTACTTATCTAATTCGCCAATGGTCGTAGCTTGTACTCCTCTAGTTCTTTTTACACTCAATATGAGTAGAGGTGCTAAGGCACTAAGAATCAAATGGTATCCAATTCAAGTTAAGTAGGGTCACTTCTTGACCTGAATTACTTCAAATGATGATTTAGGGGTATGATACTTGATGAGTTGAAATCCTCGGTGTCGTGTAGATATCGCAACCTGCACGGCATCTTATCTGAATCCTGCTTGATGATCCTTTCCACAGAGAAGGAGAAAATAAAGTTTATATATCATAGGTACTACTAGCAATTCATTTAGCTTTGTATTGCAATTAAACAATAAAACCATTATTTTTAGAAAACATAACTAACCGGAACACGTCACTCTGGCGTGCCAGAAGTGAAATCAATCCCTATTGTCGTGAAAACTACGTAAAAAATGATTATGCTTTTATTCTATTTTAATCTCGTTTTTCGGTGAATATTATTAAATTTAAGAATAATTTCCTTTTATACATTGTTACAGAAAAACCAAGTAATTCTGAGATAACAGTTTTTTTTCCCACTAAATTGACTTTTCTTTAATACAGAAATTAAAAATGAATTTGGAACATAATTATAATATAAAAAACATAATTTAATCTCGCGTTTCTTGTGTATTAATAATTTAATACGTAAAATACTTTTCAAATCATTAAATTACATTTATTCTTTTACAGGAAAAGTTCTTGCAGATCATATAATTTTTTTAACTCCACGGGAAATTAATTATTAGTCATTAAGTACATATTGTACTGACTCATCACTGATAAAGAAGCTACTCATACTATAATTAACAGGATAATATGAGGTAAATATAAATGTTATTCTGAATTTGCATTATTTTAAACTAACGTATAAGTAATACAGATCTAAAAATATCTTTGTTCACTTTGATCAAAAATAACAGCAACAATTTTCTTATCCTAAATTTCCATTTAAAACTGATTCCTCAAAATCTAAATAATATATAAAAGCTCTAACATTTTATTCTACTATCTATCCTTAAACTATAAACGCATTATTTCTGATTTTCCAGGGTATGTCTGTGTTGACTCAGATTTTAATTGGATCTTAATTTTACTGATAATAAAAGAATTGTAATTTGGAAATTACATAATAGCTCTCAATAAATAACAACATAGTAAAGATAATGAGTATTTTTGACATTTACAGCCAAGGATATACTGATATTAGATATAAGATATACTGATATAATAAAAGATATATTGATATAAGCAGATATAAGATATATTGATGTAAGTAGATATAAGGTATATTGACATACCAAAGATATATTGATATAATAGTATAAGAATATCTATTAAGAAAGAATATTCTTATTACTATTCATATTACTAGCAATAAATATTTCAAAATACAAGACTACAAAAGTTTAAAGGAATAATACGTATTGTATCAGGTTATTCCATATGATAAGCATTTTAAAATGCTTCATCGATTCACAAATTAAAACAAAAGTTCACTATTTTACATTCAAAAACGATAACAGTTTTTTAAATGTTACAAATTTTTCATTAATTTAATTTGTGTTAGAGAAAGTTTTGATATACGTGGTTAGCGTTCTCTTCTCGAGGAATCTTGATGAACAATCCAAAACTTGAAGACATACCTCGTTTCTTCCTGAGACACTTGTCATAATTCCTTAATTTTGTAATAAATCACAGAAAAATATAGTTTCGAATATATAATATACCGAAATAAAATTCCTTTATCCATTCCGATGATCACGCATGGCGTCATTTAAATTAGTTTTCGTTGAAATGGCGGGACTCAAATTGGTTAGTTCCAAATTTCAAATGAGGACGCTGCAATCGTTTATCAAATTCTAAAGCGAAACCTCTGTCTTTTCTGTGAGCTTCTGAAAGTTAGGTAAGGAAGAGTGTGATTGATTTAAATTGCTGCTTTTTCGAGTAGAATTTTGTAACGGCAGGCAGATAAATAAAATAGCTCTTAGCCTGGTAAAGATGTCAATGATATGTGCCAAATACTTTCTCTAACCCCAAAGATTTCAGTGGTGAGTTTGATAAACGATCGCAGCGAAATCTGGCGGGGACGTGAAGGCTTTGCAACCAAAAGCCATGCTTTATCCAAACGAGATTATAATCCTATTTGAGATGGCTATCTTAAACTCCTTATCTAAGTTTTAAATTAATGAAAAATTTATAGCAAACTAAATTATAAAATACATTTCCTTTTCTTTTACAATTGTAAGTTTTAAAACGCTCTACTTGTTAAATAATAATGCATTATTTGTTATTCATTAGAAAATCTTGCATTTCGATAGATTTATTGCAAAGTGCTGTAATTCTGCAGTTAGGAAATTACAAACAATATAATATTACCTTCTTAGCTGTTACAATCCTTTATCGAATGCTTAACATTGCTTAAATAATTGAGATGTCTGTTATAATAATATTGAAGATGTATGTTATGTTGAGAAATGTGTTATAATAAGTTCTATAGTAATAAGCATATAATTATCGTGTTTTAATTCCTTTATCAACGTAACACAGGGGTCGACAACCTGTGGCTCGCGAGCCGCATGCGGCTCTCCAGTTCCAAACGAAAAAATTTATAATTTATTATCAAAATTATATGACATTATCCAATATTATGAAAAAAACATTGTACAGTATTGAAAAAGTCTTACGTTTTACACTGTTTCAATATTGGGAAAAATATTGTACATTATTATTTTCTCGAATTTTATGATATAAGACAATATCTTGTGCTACGTGGGAACGCTCATACTGTCCAGCATAGTAAAAATTTTATTGTGAAATTATAATTTTTGATTAAACAATATAAACAAATTTTCCCTTTATTGGAATAACATTTGCAAGCTTATCTATAACACAAACATCAAGAATTAGAAGCGTAAAACATATTTCTACTTTTTCTGAACTTGCACTTCAGATTATTGTTCATCATTTAAGCATGTTTAATCATCATTTAACAAAAGAAGAAATTAAAAAAAAACCTCATGCCTCCTCTTTGTGTTCTGGATTAGAAAAAATAAATATATATTAACTTTAATAAAAAAATGAAAATAATTTAAAATCAGACAAAAAACATCCATGCAATTTGATGAAATATTGTAACAAATAAGTGTTCTCCGGTCAACAAAGCACTTTTCAGGGCCTACAGCCCACGAAGGGGACCTAATCCCCGGTATGACAAGTTGAAGACTTGACGATTTGTGCTGCTGGATTTTGGTGGTTCGAGTCTCTATGCGGAAGCAAGGGAAAGGGTGGGAGTTCACTGGCTGACTGTCTTGCTGAATGGTGATGGTGGTGATGCGGAGGGGACTCGAGTCTTCTATAGGAACACGTATTAGCGACGCCTGCTGGTCCGGAACATCTAGTGGCTTAGGAAGAAGAACAGTACAGGGTGAAGTGATATACTTACAGGAATTGCCCTTGGATTTAGTTATGTGAATATAGAATTACTATTGAATGAAAAATAAGGGAGGGGGGGGGGGGTGGTTCCTCGCCGACCTTTTTTTTATAAGATAAGGAATAGATCACAAAAGAATTATTTTTCGCGGTCTTTTGCTTTTAAAATTGGGAGTGTATTTATCAATTTGCTGGATGGCTTCTTTATCTATATTTTCTATATTATTGTAAAAATTGACTGAATCTTTAATGAAATCTTTTAAACTTGGGAATTTAATGGCTTTTCTGACGTCTTCATTGCGTATGTGCCATCCAGCTTTACAAATTTACCTAATAATGTTATTTTCGAACACTTCTAATTTATTGATACTTGATTTTGCCGCGGCTCCCCAAATGGGACATCCGCATGTTATGATTGGCCATAATCGCAGTGTAGATGAGCATTTTGTATTTTCTCTTCATATCAGAGTCTCTAGCAATTAGTGGGTAGAGTTTTCTGGTGACATTTCTGAACTTGGTTTTAATTGAGGATATGTGGCTTTGCCAGGTTAATTTTTTGCCTAGAATTATGCCTAAATATTTAGCTTGCTGAGACCAGGGCCCAGATAGCATGTACAGGTGCAGCAAGTTTGATTTTTCTTGATATTAGCTTGCCATGACAAAATCGATGCGGCAACTTTGAAGCGAAATTCCTGCAAAGTAACAATGGATAATCGACCAACCCACTTGCAAAGCAAGTTTGCTGTGAAGATGTCATGACGAACTTCACATCACGATTGCAAAACAAGTTTGCTGTGAAGATGTCATGATGAACTTCACATCACGACTGCAAAACAAGTTTGCGGCAAAGATGATAGCACATTTACAGATAATCTTTGTCTCTGTTTAAAAAAACATCCGATTTTAATAGAATCTCCTAGACCGTCCTTCTTTTTATTAATTAAATAAATCAATGATAATTTGTGAAAAAACTAACTTTTTTATAAAAAAAATTGAATCATTTTCCATCTTTTTACTAAATATAGAACTCGCACGTTAAAGAAAACTATATCACCTTTTTCTTAATGTTGAAATTTTAACGTTTATAAACAAATTTAAACCTAAAAAACAGTCAATGCTTTTTGAAAAATAAATAGCTTACATTTTGTCTCATTTTAAAAGTAATTACTTTTGAACTCTAATATCATAATTTATTCTACTAGCAAAACGTAGTCATTAGCGAAAATCGCTCTCTCTTTGACTTCAAATCATATTCTCAACTCAAAATTTAAAAAATTAATGAAATCAAGAAAACAGTTTAAAATAAATCGTATAGATGAACAATGTATTAGCGCAATCTATCTTCTCCTCACAGAGTCTAGGTGGTCGAGAGGTTAGAGCGACAGGTTTAGGAAGCGGTGCATCGCGGATTCTAATCCAAGGTTGTGTTCATACTCTGTTTTTGCTATATTTTGCAATGAGTTTGACGCGGCAAGCTTGTGACAAATTTGACGCGTGGTGACTATCTCGTTTGCGTTCACTTGCTTCAAGCTTGCATTCTTGCCGTGTCAACCTTAGGAATGTATAATAGGGTGGGCCGAAAAACACTTTTTTTCGAAATCGCTATTCTAATAGTGCCGAAAGGGTTCTCTCTGGGTTCAATAAACACTATGTGAAATATTTTTTTAAATGGATAATCTTCTGCCCCTGCATCGCACTTGGATTTTGGAAATTTGGGTAAAAATTGGCAATTTTTACTCGGCGTGGGAAATATAATTATTTTTTAAAATTGCTATTATAATAGTGCGGAAGACGTGCCCACTGGGTTCAATAAGAAAGGTGTAATATATTTTTTCGACCGAATAATATCTTTTGTTCCCGCATCGTAATTGAAATTTTGCAATTTTTGAAGAAAAGTGCACTTTTTCTTGTCTTTTCATACAGGAAGTGATAGGCAGTGAAAGGAGGGGAGGGGGTCACAATCCTCCGCACTTGTTCGCAGTGTTCTGGGAATTTCATTCTCCGTATTATCGTGTCACGTGGTGCTACTGAGTCATTTACTGGGTTTTATCTGTGTACGCGTGCGCCTGTGAAAAGACCTCACAGTGCTTTCTGCTACTAGTTCGCGCTACGAAATTGGAATTGTGAGTTTTTAAATTAGGTTCTTCGTTCTTTTGGTTTGATTGATTTTTTAATAGATATGACATCAAAAATCAGTGCGCGAAACAAATTTAAATGTCCAATATTTGGAAGCCCCGAAGATATCTCTCAAATAAATCTTCCTACATACGAAGATATGCTGCTTCTTTGAGAGATTAAATCTTGCACCCAGAACTGGAAACAAAGAACCCAGTTTCTCGAGAATTGCTGAAAATGTTGCAACTAAAATTGAGTCTGTATGGGCAAAAGCAAGCACTGCCATTCCCATTGTGACCCATTTTCGAGTACTGGAAATGATCCATACCTACCATGGAAAATATACCAATTTTAAGAAGTCTTACATAAGAGATAATACCAGTAAGGTTTTCCAAACAAAGATCAAAGCATTTCGACAAGAAGCATGCACAAAGTTCTTTGACATTGCGGTCTGCAAATGTATTACTTTTGAAGATTGCACATGCGAACGTA
>BGPR01018287.1:13198-31088 GCA_013235015.1 Araneus ventricosus | reverse complement strand
CACCAAAAAACGAGTTTTAAAACCTCCGTTTATCAGAAAGCGAGTAAAACGGCAACTTGAAACCTGAATTCTGCCCGAGAAACCACTAATTTAAGATCTCAACCATTAAAAGAATAAATAATTTTTAACGAAAACTTTCAAACGAATTCTTTCTGCCATGTCTTCCATGTGATTTTTCCGCATTTTTATTAAAACGCGGCAAAGAAAGAAAGGAAAAACTATTTCAGAGGTTGTAAGATGTAAAACACACAAATTCTTCGAAGGCCCATAATCATAAAATGTTATTCATTTCCTTTCTGCACGTAATTCAAGACAACGCAGCGGCAAAAGTAAGCAAAAAGGAATGAAAAAAATCAGGATTTTTATTCAATTTTTTGCGTACCAGAGGCGTGTGTTTATTTTATTCATAACAAGCAATGTTGATAGCCCGGAAAAAGCATTTTACTCTAGTCTGGTGGATGTCTAGACGCATTTTTCAGTGCATGGGGCTTTTCATTACATTATTTGAGTGAGAGTAAATGTAACCCGAGGCGCTTTTCTGTTGGTTTACTTCTGGCGAAAATAGTTTTTAGTCATAATATTCATCATGATCAGTACTTTTCTATTCAAAGAACATTTGATAAGAAATGGGAATCGCGCTTTTAGTAACTATTCGTAACAGATAAAGAAGTACAGTTCGTAGCAAGTGTTCCATATCGTTTAACTTGAGTGATGGAATTTATTCGAAGAATTTTTTTTCTGAGAATCTTATTTCTAGCAAATGGATTCAACTTTTTCAAGGAAAGAAGTTTTTTTAAAGTAATTATTACGTCAGTGAATATATTTGGTTTCATAAGAGAAAAATAAAAATTACTTTAAAATAAGAAACCAGTCAATAACTTTGGTAAGCTTTTATGATCTTCTGCAATTGGGAAGGAGTTTACTCGAGAATAACAAAAATAATACTCTACTTTTAGGAGATTCTCAACTTGAGATTTGCGGGAAAGTACCAAGAAGTCCGTCAGAAAAGATCAAATGCTATTAGACATATATCTGGAAATTAATGTTTTGCTGCTGTTGTTTATCACTCGACCAAGACATTGTTAGAAATCATGAGCTCTAATACAAAGAGAACAAAGTACAGCCTCTGTTTAGTCCCATGGATCAGAGCACTATAAAAGGAAAATAATGAATCATCCCAGAAGTGCATCAAGAAAAACCAGTGTATTTAAGAAATTATGAACTTTAGATTTGCGGAAAAGCATCAAGGAATTTGTCAAGAAAGTTCAAACGTCATAAGACATAATTGTAGAAATTTATGTATTACTGCTATTATTTATCACCAGTTAGTAGTAGCAATATAGCGGGTTTTTTGGCACAAGGCCCAGTTTAAGACATGCTGCACCAAACACAAGGCACTATTAGAAATCATGAGCTCTGATACCCACGCCAAAAGGAATACGGCTTCTATTTAGTCTATTTAGAATACGGCACCATCCAACGAAAATAACGAATCATTTAAGATAGTTAACCTTTTCCTTACGGCGGTATAGATGCTAACCAGTAATTGTTTTCATCTGCATTCGTGTTAATGCAGATTCTCTACTACTGAGCAATTAGGATATTTCCCCACACCTCGTAGCTAACCTGCCACTTCTTTATCATATACGTATATACGGTGTAGTTTTACTTTAAATTTATTATTTATTTAATTTAAATAATACTAGCCGCTCTCGCCGCCCTCCGGTCAGTGTCGCGGCCAGCACCCACTTTGCTCAGCACTGCCCTTGCCACCTCGCTGCTTCGAGGCTCTCAGCTACTACTTTTTCCAGTTTTAAATACTGCATGAAGATCAGTGGAACACACCATACGACCATGGTAGATTTCACATATTCTTTGTAGATAACAGATTCCTTCAAAATTGTAAAATCTTTCAATAAACCCCATCTAGTTGTAATGTTTTGTATAACTTTCTCAAGAATTTCGGCATGGAAGTCTTCAGATCCATAAATACAGAATGATATCTCCCTAATTAAGCAGTTTCCATCACCTACAATAGGTATTTTACAATATTTTTGACACGCTATTTTGATGGAACTGTTGGGATCTATATATTTAAAATAATATGGTAAAATCTTCAGACAGTTCGTCAGCCACAACCACTCGACGGATTTCGATAATTTTTATTTCATATGAAAGCTTATGACGTCTAAATATGTCATCAAAGATCGCCTGCCCCATCCCCCATTTTCGAACGAAATCGGAAAAAAACATTTCTCCACCATGCATTCTCTATATGTTTGTATATTTTTTCCATATGTGAAATATTTAGACATCATAAGATTTCATATGAAACTATCTGTGTGGCCAGGCGTTGCACGGGCTATCTCGAATAATGCATCATTCCCTGGTGGAGAGAAGAAGAGTGGTCACGTGAGGCCTCGGGATCCATATTTTTTCGTATGCCTACATCCGATTTTTTGGTAATTTCAGCTCGTTTCAGTAGTTCGTCAGAATATGGCCGGACAAAGATAGATACATACGTTTGTTTACCATCGGGTTTTAATAGGAAAGTTAAACATTATCGAAATCCGTCGAGTGGTTGGGGCTGGCGAACTGTCTGAAGGTTTTGCCATATTATTTTAAATATATACACCAGTTCTTCCGTTATTCTTCCTCCAGACTGATTCATGCCCATTGTCGATGGGGGTTGTAATCCTCGGGCTAGCATATCTAGGCAAGCGCTTGAGTCTTTGACTTCAGAAGATGAAGGCGAAGTGCTACATCTTCTGTTGATTAAAGTGACCTGGAGCATCTAAGGAAAGGCATGAGGTAGAAATTCGACTTTAACTCCTAAATATGGGGGTAGGTTGCCTTCCTGAAGGACTTTCAGGAGAAACTGGCACATGTTTATGTTACGGAAACTGAAACACCTTCAACAACCAGCCTGAATGCAGCGAGAAATTCATTGCTAAAATGCACATCGAAAAGTTTTTGAATGATGCTGGTTAACTCTCTGAACCCGGCTATAGTGAGAATTTCATTGCCTCCAAACTAGGAGTGAATTTTCGTTCACTAAATCAGAATGGAATCGTCACGTTCCTTACAAAAATTCCAGGAGGTCGACACCTATGGTTGCCCGACCAATTGTCAATAAAGAAAGGAAGTAAATTTTTCCTTATAAAAAACACCCAGGCGCCCGAAAACGCCTGAGTCCGGCTTCTCTCGAACGGGCGGTTTGAGGCGGGATAGGGCTCATAGGGTTAAGAGCACAACCGGAGGTTAGAGCCCGCAACTTTCTTCCTTCGATTCTTGATCCTCGCCATGCCATATCTTAACCCACAAGGTCAACTGGGCGGAGAGTAGGTGTTTGAGGCATAAAAGATTGAAAACCGCAGGGCATGTCATTGTTCATTCATAAAGTTGTAAGGTTACCACAATTCATGAAAACTAATTCTCTTTATTATTGTGCGACTGTATTTTAAAAATTAAATGTTTTTATTCAAGTATTTCCTTCACGTACCAAAAATGAACGAAAATTATATTTGTTTGCCGCAAAAAGTCACTCTTTTAGTTTTGGATATTCATTATGGTATTTTAAATTACTAATATAAAAGAGATACAGTAGAGTCTCCCTACAGCGAATTTCCCCCATAACGAAATTTTTAATCGGAATGTTAAATAACATTCAAAATATTCTCCATATAACGAAGTGGTTGCCTCCCTATAACGAATTTTTTCAGACCTTTATCTTTTCGATTTTTGTCATTTTTGAAGAAAGTTGCCAATTTCTGTGCGCACAAATCGCTCACACGTGCCTGTTTCTGGAACCACTCGCATTGTTCATCCCAGCGATAACACATATCAATAGTATGCTATGTGAAGGGCAATGCAGTTGTGGGGACCTGGGTTTCTACAGAGGGAGCAACATTTCTACGGGTCAAGATTCCAAGAATCGGAGTGGGGGTGGAAACAGCAAATGGATGTGACAACACGCATTTTATGTTTATCCGTACTAGTAAATATTATTCTCTAAATTGGTGAATTGTCTTCACTTTTGAGCATTTTGTTTATACAATAAAAATTAGTATAATTTTAACAAATTTATAATAAATATTACTTCACTTTTAACTTAAAATCATAATTAAATATTTTTGAACTTATAGCACATACTAAAAGGTTTAACTGCAAAAATCTCTAATCTCCGTACAACGAAATTTTCTCTATAGCGAATTTTTCAACTGGAACCAAGCGATTTCATTATAGGGAGATTCCACTGTATTTGTCTTTCTAAATGTATGAACAGCTCACACAAATCATAGAATCGGCAACTTTTATGCCAATATTTTTTTTTATTTTTCAACATTCTCTGATAGATCAGCCCTCGAAAGTCATCACTGCAGAAGACAAATCCACAAAACGACGGAATGGAAGAAAAAAAATTTCAAAAAAAAAGCCCGAAACAATAAAGGAAAGAAGTGTTTAATTTGTTTACACCGACGACATTTCGGGCAGGTCGATTTTTCAAAAGCGGATTTAAAGAGTCACAAATAAGATCACAAAAACTTCAAAAACCAATTAAACGGAAGCGTTCCCCCTCCCAGTGGATAAGCGATACACAAGGCAGGAGCCCTTCCGTTCTAAATTCCATTCAAGAAAGAAGAACCATAAAAAAAACGGGGCGGGGAAGAAGAATCAACAAGAAAAAAACACAAAAAGTTAATTCTTCCCCTCAAATATCGGTTTTGTCCTTCGATAGATTTATCGAATTTTGGAAACCCAGTCTTTCTCTTGATAAATGTGCCCTCTTATCCTTTCTTCTTTGATTCAAAAAAAGAAAAACGTTAAAAAAAACGTTACATTATACGTTTTTTCCCCACCCATCTCTTAAAGATGTATACATCGTCGATGCACGCATGTGTGTTTGTAGCAGCACTCGGTTATCTTTAAAGGGGGAAAAAGCTCATTGTTTGTCAAGTCAAACATATTTCATAATAAAACTCTTTCGCTCGTTCTTTTATTATTTTTTTTCTTTCTAGTCGTTCGAATTTTATTTTTCGGTGGCTTTCGCCATCTTGTTGGACCTGTTGTGAGGATGATGGAGCAAAAGCAACAGCGCACACACAAAATGGCAGCAGGGTTCCGGGGTGTTTGCATTTGAAGGAGAGCCCTGTTCTCCTGAATAATGGGGCGAAAAACTTAATCAAGGAAGGCACCTCTCAGCGAACGGAAGTTAAATATTGCTTAATAAATGGAACAATAAAAAGGGAGCGATTTTTCTTCTTCTTCGACAGTCTCCCTCTTTGTCTTTTTTCACCCTCTTGAGCAATTTTTGCGCAAGAAAAGGTTTGAGGGGATTCTTGTATTCAGTGGCGAGGCTTTAGGAACCTCTCTTTTGAGAATAGCCGGTGACTTAAAAGTTAATTATATAGTTCCGATTTCTGAAGAGCCCATTTTGAATAAATGAAAATGAAGTATTAGTAGATTAATACATTGTCGAATTTAGACTATCTGGATGATTTCTTAATGTACAGTGATAGAAAAGTAATTTTAATGAAGTTATTAACGTTAGTTAACTTTAACTTTAGTTATAGGACAAGGGTATTTGCTTACAACACCACTGCAGCTTGCAGTTCTTACAGCGAGGATTGCAACAACTAGCATAATTTTTTGTAGCTTATTTGTCTTCAAAATACTGCAATTACATTTTTATAAAATACACTTTAAAGTCGAGAAAATAGCTTAACAAATTGATCCAATTCCGGAAAATGGCAACCCAAATTGGACAAACGAATTCTTTAAGCACAATTAGAGCACAAATATTTTTTGATTCTCGAATTCACACCATCACATAATGAATGAACCCAAGTATGACATTTTACGCACTGTATCACTTCTTCTTTCTTTGTTTCCTCTCAAATGAGATATATCCTTAGTTTTTGTCCTCTCTGATCCATCATTTTATGTCTTTAAGTTCTTTCATTGATTTCTTGCTTTGACATGTTTCACTTCCAATTATGCAGACTACTAGTGGTGAACTGCTTTTCTGATCTATTCTCATAGTTAGGCAACCATTTGCCGTCCAATCTAGACAACTTTTGGACAACAACAACATAAAAAAATCCTCTAACCTTATCTTTAACCCTTTGGGTGTTTCGTTCTCCCTTGTAAAGCGAATGATCAAAGACCCTTTATCTGTTTTAAAAATGTGTCCTCATGCCAACAGAAGATGTTCCGAAAGCGCAGCAGATCCAGTCTCTTCCTCCCTCTGAACTATGGACAATCAGTAACCCCCGTGGAGGGACTAACCGCAAGAATCCGTTCTAGTCAGCTTGGAACCTATTCAAACTAGTAACTAACAACTAACCTAACAAACTACTAGGCTTTAGAGACAGTTCACAATGGAAGTAAAAATGCGTATAGACCTATTAAGGCGTGTTTTCGACCACACGTTGAAATGCGTGTTTTCCGCTTATAGGGTGGTCCAAGGTCAACGTAAAAATACGTGTGAAACGCTCAGAGGGTTAATTTTTCTTAATAATTTTTTGTAGTAAATCATAGCCAAATAAATTTCTTATTTGAGGATATAATAACATATTTTCCTACTTACTTTAAAACAGTATAACAGCCTGTTGTCTTATGTTAAAATTATAAATTGATGATATCTAAATCTCTAATCACTTGGAAAGGATAACTTGTTCTCTAAATATAACCACGTAGCATTTTCTCTTAAAAACGATTTCATATACCACATTTACATCATAATTTACCTATCTTAAGGCCTAAATATTTAATAGAATTGAAATTATGATACCGGTCCAATCTAGGCAATTAAGGATTATTTAACTGCACGCATTGTATAGCAACGGATTCGGAAACCCTCCGTTCTTTTGCGCATGCGCCGGGCGGAGTTATATTTCACAAAAATAGGGGGGAAAGTGAAGAATGGAAGGGTGATGTTTATATTTTACTGAGCGTTATCTAACAAAGAACTCCGGAAATGCGCTCATATGACTCATTGCCTGACACCCCTTTCCGGTGTAAAATCGTCCAAAAGTGGTAGTCTCGGAATCCGTTGCCGAACTATACTTTAGTTGCTTCGACTGTTCTCTATTGATGTTAGGATATCGTTATTATTGATGGTAAAGTTATTTTATACTGCTCAAAGGGTTCTAGCCAATGATAGGACAAATTCAGGGAATTCGGGAAAACTAAGGGGCAGGGTCTTCTAGACTTACGACTGAGTTAATTTCAGAGAGCCAAGTCATAAGTCAATGTGGTAGTAATTCGGATTTAATTTTTCAACAGTATTTTCATTCATATGGGTTATAAAAAATGTACATAAAACACAAAAAAAATTCAGTCTATGCACCTATAATTATTGTGCATAATGTGAAAAATACATTATGTGTTCTCTGTTGCACGTACTGTAAAAAAAAAAGTACGGTCAAAACAAGTTTCATTTTGAAATTTATTTTTTGTAGACCATAGGTCGCATAGGTCGAGAAAAAGGTGTAGATGTAAGCTTTCTTCAGCCTAAAAGAATATATCAACGGTTTTGTAAAATCTGAATCTCAATATTTAAAATTTCCTAACTTGATAAACAATAATAATTGATAAAATGTAATTTTTCTTCATATAAATATTGGTCCGTCGAGCCGGAGCAATGGAAGCGATAGTTCTTTCTTAATTAAAAATGGACATGGACTATATTTTTTTCAATTATTTATTTTAAAACTCAACCATCCATTTCGATGCCATAGCTCTTTTTAATCAAAATGGACCTGCGCCGGCGGAGTTATTTTCATAAAAATAGGGAGCAAAGTGAAGAATGGAAGGGTGATGTTTACATTTTACTGAGCGTTATCTAGCAAAGAACTCCGGAAATGCGCTCATATGACTCATTGCCTGACACCCCTTTCCGGTGTAAAATCGTCCAAAGGTGGTAGTCTCGGAATCCGTTGCCGAACTATAATGATACACCTTAAATTATTTCCTTACTCGAGTAAATTGACTATAGTTATATCGAGTTATTCACTATAGTTTATCAAAGAACTACCATCCTACGCAGCACATTTTTACCTAAAGCAGAATAAACATTTTATAAAGAAAACAAGAAAGAGACAAAAATTTCCTTGGTTTTTTCTTATCAATCCCTCTCCCCTCCTATATTGTGATTGAGTAAATTTTCTGCTGAAGAATTCCATTTTTTTTTCGAGCAAAAGTTTTTTTTGGACATAAAATATAACAAACGCAGAACTCTTTAATTTCTGTGAAGTCAAAGCGCTCTCATATATATTATTAGAAGCAGAAAGCTCCACTAGGAATGCAGAGATTTCTTTTCTCCCTCATTAGTTCGTTTCATAGTAGACAGAAATAGACTAAGATTAGGCATGTCCAATTGATGATAGATAATGAGACAGAACCGAATCTTGCACTTCGAGTTGTTTCAAGGTTGGGGGGAAGAATGCAGACGCTGCCACTTTAAAGTTCTTGTTAAGTAATGATTATAGGAAATTCAGCATTAATAATGTCTAATGAATCGAAAACAAAAATTTTTCTAAGAAATTCCGCGCAGTTTCTTTTTATGGTTATTAAAAGTTCAGAACGTCGTTTTTATCACAGAAAGTCATGGAAAGGTCAATTAAAAATAAAGTACCTTGAAAATACCTACAAATAGACAAAGGAATAATGCTTTTTATTTCTCAGAATTGCATTCCAGCTTCTTATTTATTTGAGTAAATGTTTCATAAGTTACTACTAATGGCAAAATGACTTTTACAGAATATTCCAACCAGTGGGATAAATTCAACCGAAGCAGGTGAAGCAGCGCTTTAGTAAACAATTTGTTCTCTCAGACGCTGTTTAGATGTGTGTTCCAATTTCTTTTCTCTCGAAAATGTTTAGAAGCACGATTGCATTTTCTATTCTGCTACGGAAGAATCTAAGATCGGATTTCATATTAAACTGCGCTTCCCTTCATCATTTTTGGCTTTCGAGCCGATTGCGGGTGCGATGTAAAAAAACTTTTGTTTAAAGTAAGCAGATGATTCGCGCTTCATCTGGGTAGTTGCTCTCCCCCATTGATTCGTTGAGCTCATGTTCAATACGTGATATTCTTCATCGCCCTCGCCTATCACGTGACTTTTCGGAGCAACCCAGTAACTGTGGCTTTGCGGAGACCTTGAGTGCAGTGCGAAGCATAAAATGCGTGTGTTAAGTGAGCAAGTGATTCATGCTTCTTCTCGCTACCTCACTACAGGTTCCGTTGAGTCCATGCTCATTACGTCATTTTCTCGTTCACATTGATAACGTGACTTCTCGGAACTGGTGCAGAGAAGGAAGAGGAAAATTACAAAGTGAAGCTTTTTACGATTGACATCTCATTTATGAACGGCGTTGCATTCTGTTACAAACTGTTGGGTGTGGAGTGATAACTGAGTAGTGTTTATGTGGTATTTTATTTTCGTGTTTCTTCTACATACTTTATTCTTCTGTTCAGCTTTTTTTATTTTTGGAATAGTTTATTAATAATATTATATTTTTGTAAAGCATATATGGATAATATTGCGCTTATTATGCGTACTAATAGTTCGACTATATCAATACGTTTTAGAACCACTGCAAGCTACTGATTTCAACTAGTAATCAGCTATTGTTAAA
The DNA here is from genome assembly GCA_013235015.1 of Araneus ventricosus. NCBI lineage: Eukaryota > Metazoa > Arthropoda > Arachnida > Araneae > Araneidae > Araneus > Araneus ventricosus. Next base: position 21,446 of record BGPR01018287.1, on the reverse strand, counting down.
CCAATAAAAATATTAGCAGTGTTCTTCCTTCATGGCATGCCATTTATAAGACGTCGTGTAAATGGAATGTTTTTTTTTTTTAAAATTATGCATCCAAGTGTTCTCGATTAGCATCCATAGAACTCGATGTAATGCGACTGGTAATTCGCTAATGGCGAAAGTTGTGGTTCGTTATTAATAATTAAGTATAATTAGAAATTTTAGTAGCTAAGCTACGAAATTTTTATAAAAAAATTGTGTTACGTACTGCTGTGTTTTCAGGGTTGCGAATTTGAAATGCTTGCTCTAGATAGTGTTACATACTGCTGTGTTTTCAGGGTTGCGAATTTGAAACGCTTGCTCTAGATATACTAAAGTCCATAGACTCTGGAGAGTCCTTTTGAAATCCGCAGTCCATTAAGACTAGCGCATTAAAACAATTTAACTCTCTGAGGACGACTGTCACGCGGGAGTGCCAGTTTCTCGTAGCGTTATGCGTGCGGCCGTCCTCAAAGGTGTGGAGATCGATACCATAATCGTTATCGGCTTTTGCAACCACTCTCTGCGCATGTCTTCAAAGAAGATTCTACTATTTAAAGGACTCAATGACTGTGTTCATTCTCTTTTCCTTCCGGTTCGAACCACGCTATGTTTAGTATTGTTACAAAAATGTAATGTCGCTAATCTTGCCTTGCTAGTCTTATGGTTAAAAAGAGAGTTTTACAGGGGTACTAATGGAATGCCAACGGATGACAGATCTGACTACGACCTTGGCGACAAAACAGAGATACTCAAAAATGCTAGAATTTTCGCGATATCTTCCCTAGGGGCCGAGATCCAGATTTGTCTAGAAATTTCCATGTGACGTCACACCCTCTCAGGTTGACTATAAATACATGGCAGTACGCATAGACTGGGAACATCTTTGGAGTGCGAACTCCTTTGAAGAATCACTTTGGAGTTTCGTCTGCAGTGCCGGTTGGTGAGCTGAGAGCTATAGAAAGTGCTGTTACTGTCGTTATTAGTGAATAGCTATCTGTTTGTGTTGCTAGATCCGCAAGTGCTGTTACTGTCAATGCTAGTGTTTTGTTGCCTGTTTGAGTTGCTAATCTGTATAAGTGCTATTGTTCCCGTTACCTGTGCTTCTTCCCCATCGGAGGGACACCGTGTGTTCGCGGAGGAGAGGCTGCCGTATAAGTAAGCAGGCTCTCGTCAACCCGATGGCACAATAATGGTGGTGTGGTTCTTTGCGGCCCACTTCCGAAGACGGGTCGTACCCGGGTAAAACGGGGGGTTGCTGCATGAGCCGCTCGTAATGGGGGCTATTATGCAGGAACCACAGTGCCCGACTATCTGTTGCGGCGGCCGGTCTTTCAGTTGTTTACCCGGTTGCTTAGGCAGGGCGGGGTGATGCTGTTTGGTCTTACCTGTGTTTCTAGGTTTGTTGCCGATACCGATAATAGGGACTTACGCCCCCATGTTGGGTGGGGCTGCTTCACGCGGCCCTCATCTGAACAACCGGACGGCTTCGGCCAGGACGGGGCATTCCTATGCTTTACCTGTGCTTCTTGTTTACGCAATATTCGTGAATAAATCGTCTTTCTCCATCATCCTGCTTGTTGTACTGTTCCACCATACACCCACAGAACGATTTTCGCAACAATAGTTTAAAGTTTAGTTCTGGTTAAGTTCCAATTAGGTTCAATAAATCTGTTTACTTTACTTGTCGTCTTCTCTGAGTCCAACTGCACTGCTCGGGAAAGATGCGGGTCAGTCAATTATTACCACCAGCGCTACAAAGGGTTAAAGAAATAAGTGTGTCCTTACCTGTGCCAGCTCCTCTGTACATGCAAGGATCCCGTCCCTTGATGCGCCGAACCAGCATCACCATGGCAATGACGACCACAATGAAGACGGCGACAGCAACGAACACGCCAACGTACAACGCAACGTCCGCTTCCGTTTCTGCTGGGGTGGCTGAAATTAGAAACAAGTGAAATTCTACACATGCCTCATATACGAGAAAATAATAAATCTGAAAAAAAACACTTTTATTAGTGCATTAGCAGGTAGATCTTATTATTTTAATTATTTCCTAATTTTTAAGCATTAAGTCATAATGCATATTGACATCAATTATTTCTCAAATTCACTTCAAGGTTACGCCACTTGTGTAGAGTAGAAAATTAATTGAATTAATCCTTTAACTGATAATTAGGTTCTGAAAATATTATATTAAATTAAAATAGTGAATCGTCATTGAGAACACATTAGGATACAAAATTTCATACCTCTAGCGCAGGGGTTCCTAATCTTCTTTACCTCGCGTACCCTTGGATTATTGTTTTTGTTTTCGTGAACCCCCCGACTATCATACCCCCCCTCAACACTCAACCATCCGTCCATGCAAAGAGGTTTTTGTCAATACAGTAGAGTTTCGATTGTCCGAGTTTTCCATAAATCCGAGTTAGTGAAAAAAAATCAGTTTAGCTCCCAAATAATGACCAACACATACACAACACGTGAAAGAATTACTGCATCTGGTTTTTATTGTTGTTCGACGGGTCATATGTCCACTGCGCACCCAGAAGCCACCTGCAGAAATGCCCCCTTCCCAAAGAAACTGGATATATATAAGATCGATATATAGGCGCAATGTGTTTAAACAAAAAACAATAGTCAATTATTTTAAGTTTAATTAACCTGTTGCTATCAGCAATTATGTTATAATATATAAGCACATTTTTCATTTAAATATACTACACTGAAATTTAAAAATTGCTTTTATTTCCATTTAATTATTTATTAAATTTTATGATTTCGATAATTCGAGTTTTCGATAGTTCGAGGCAGGCCCGGTCCCGTCCACCTCGAATTATCGAGACTCTACTGTAGTGTTAAAGTTAGCTTAAAAGGGAAATGACTCTTAATTAATAACATTTGCAGAACTTATTTTTGATTTCACATTTTATTCAATTTTTACAATAGTACGAGAAAGAAACGACAAAGAAAATGAAACCAGTAATGTAATTATTTAATCTATCCTATTAAATTCGAATGTAAACAAACGTATGTATGTATGTATGTCCTTCTATCTTCTCACGAACCGCCGAACGGAGAAGCGCGCGGAAGGTACCAAAAGATGGGGAATAATCCAGAGAAGCCATTTCGGCCATTTAAATATCGAAATTTTAATTAGTGAAAAAGATATTAATTAAAAACTAATTGACAACACTGCTTTTCATTGTTTCGGATACTTTATAACAATACTTTTCATTGTTGCAGCGCAATTCAAAATACATTTTATTGTTGAAGTCGTTTACTTTAAAGAACATTGCTACAACAACAATAAAAAAGTGACGCTGACAGAAATAAAAAAAATGTATTGTTGAAAGTGTATAAATTCTTTTTTTTATCCCGTGATATAACGTCCAACAAAATCATTTTAACGAAATTAAAAGGGGTGTTTTGTTTCTGTAAAGTTATGTGCTGAAAGATGTAGATTAGTTATGTTAGTGATTTTAATCATTTTTCATTGATTTGATCAAGTTTAAATATTTGTAGAAGCTTCTATTTTAAGCTGATATTTGGAAGTTACTATTTTTGCTTTGTTCAATTCTCGCTTTTTCCGATGCCTAAAAGAAAAAGAGGAATTACAGGGGATGTTGCCAGTAGACGGGAGGCAATTAGAAAACGTGAAAGGAGAGTTGTTGAAACTGAAGAAGAAAGAAGCCGCCGATTGTCAACTATGACACAACGTGGCCAGGACAGAAGAGTGGAAGAAACAGAAGAACAAAGAAATAGCCGATTGTCAGACATGGCACAACGTGGGCAGGAGAGAAGAGCCGAGGAAACTTAAGAACAAAGAAAAGAGAATACGTTTTGGGGGGAACATAACGTTTACGTTAGCGACAATATATGTAAAAAAATAAATCGGAGGCGGGCATATGAAAATTAGTAATAAAAAGACTAGATTTGTGTGTGAAAGAATATTTACATTTCTTGGAGAAAGTAAGCGACAATATTTGTTGAAAAAAAACGGAGCCGGGCATATGAAAAAATATGGATCCGAAGGCCTCGCGTGATCTCACTTCTCTCCACCCAGGAATATCCCATTATTCAAGATTGCCTGTGCAACGCCGGGTCATGCAGCTAGTTTTATCTTATAAGGATAGCTAAAAATTACACTTCGCAATAATCAACTATTCAAGTGGTACAGTTATTAAATAGCAAGTTTTCACTTGGAGAGACAAAATTCCCAATTTTTTTAATCCTTTATGTTTTCTAGTCTCCGCCATTAACAACTTCGATTTCGCGTACCCCCAAATGGCCCTTTCCGTACCCCCAGGGGTACGCGTACCCCTGGGGGTACGCGTACCACAGGTTGGGAACCTCTGCTCTAGCGCTAGGATGTGAATGAAAAATCGATTATCAAATTCCGCCTCTATAAACAGGAAACAAATCAAATTAAATGAAATTGTATAAAAACTAGATGAAATTCACAACATATTTTTTGTAGTTTTACTCTATCTATACGGGAACGTCCCAAACGTCTCTTCGAGTAAAAGACGATGGCCGTCCGAATATCGCTGCGAAATTTCCACCCCCATCAGTAAGCGTGATTTATTTCACCCCCGCTGCGCATACTTTCTTTGTTAGAGTGGCTCGCCCAGATAGGTTGCGGGAAAAGGAGGGTTTTCTTAGAATTCGGACAATACCAGCTGTCATTGTGGTTTTTGAGAAGGGGAGGGGAGGGGAGTTTCCCTTATCTTTGAAAGAGGAATTCTGACGTTCCCGTATTTTAAGATCCTTCTATTCCAATGGTCTTAGGAATAAGAGGGTTAACGCATGACACTCACATTGGCGGATTTTGACATTATCAGGCCACAGGCGCCAAATTGTTTTGAGGCCCCTTCCCTAACGTAACTCGCGTAATTCTCGATGTCGTAAATTCGCTGTTGGCTTAGCACAGTGATTTGAGGCCCCCTCAGGGTCTGGAGATACGAGGCGAGCGCCTCTACCGCCAGGACACTCAAAATATTCAAGAAAGGTCGATAGACAAAAACTCAAAATCTGGACTGCAGAGGCTAATTTGGGATGTCTGGTCATCTAAGGTGGATATAAATTTGAGCACGAGCCCACAATTAATAATCCAAAGGAATTATGATTCCGATCAGCCATTATGTACTAAAAATACGATGCCCGTTTTTATGCATAGGGTGACTCTAACACCCCTTGGTTAGCACATCTAGTCCATGAACTTGTGAAAAAATGGAAGTGACTATCTGAGGTTGGTCAAAGCGACCTTGGGGTACCTATCGCCTGAGGTAGAAGTCTGATTTACCTCCAATATATGAGGACAGAGTGCCTTCCTGGAAGACTTTTAGGGAAAACTGACCCATATTTCAGTTTTACTCGGAGGAAAGCCCCCAGCATCCAGTCAGACAACAGGGAGAAATTCTATTCTAAAGCCAACAGCTGCCTACCAGTTTTTGAATAACACTGGTTCACAGACAGGGGATTGAATCCATCACCTTCATCCTCCGATACATGTCCCTTAGCAATGCCATGCCTTATCCTACTAGGCCACTGGTAGACTTCTACGCACAGTAAAAGTTTTGAAGAAAAATTTGGCAGAAGCTAATTAACCTTTCAATACGAACCGTTTACTTGTAATTGATAAAAAAAAGGGGGGAACCATGAAATTTAATTGAAATCCGGTACAGAGGGTAAAAAAACTGAGGCTGTGCTGGCTTATCTGTGACAAAACGTGGAAGATGTCACAAACAAATAATTGGTCGATTGGTGAATATGGATAGAAATCATTATAAACCTTGAAACTTAAAAATAAGAATAAATTTAAAGATCGCCAGGTTTATAAACGCCATCACAGAACAAGAAGATATTTTTGAGTTAAGGATAAATTAAAATTATTAAACAGTTATAAACAGCAAAATTTAACGAAGATATTAACTATAAATTAATTACTCAAAAATTAATTAAAACTTAATGAAAAACTTTTAGTATTATATAAAATGGCGCATATGCAGCTATTTCTAATATAATACAGAAACAAATAATAGAAATATAAATTAAAAGGTAAAAAGTATAAATAAGAAACAGAAGATTTAAACAAAAAACAATACACCTTTAGTCATTCGGGTTCTTATCCATTCCTTCCATTTTGAATAATCTCTTTTACATTCTAAATTCTATTTTATGTGTTGTAAATATTAATTGTTGTAATTTTTTTGTTGATGCAATCACTTGATGCTGTTGCGTTGAGCACGCAAAAAGGTGTATTGTTATCATTTTTTGTTTAAATCTTCCGTTTCATATTTATAGTTTTCACATTTTAATTTATATTTCTATTATTAAAATTATATATATATATATCTGCTATTTTAATTGTTGAAAACTCCATTTACTTGGATTGCCTATTTCATTATTTTTAATAACAACAGTGTTCTTTCACTTGTTGAAATATAATGTTTAAACTTGATTTTTGTTTATGGTAACTTTAGTAATTTCAATTTATCAGATTTATTTAAAATTGATGTATTGTTCAAATAATGACTTTTTGATATAAGATTTAATTCTTGTTTACTTTATTTTGTATGATTATATACTAGTTATATTTGGATTTATATATATATATATATACTAGTTTATGACTTGCCTTTTTATTGTAAGAGTTTCAAATTTCTCAACTTCCTAAAAGACAAGAACAAAATACCGCTTTTTCGTTTATTGTATTTTTAAAAACTACTTTGAAAACATTTTTTTCATTTCATGAACATGGGTTTGAAAGAAAATACATGTGAAAAAGATTGGTAACGACGGCCTTAACTCAAATATAAAGAATCAAAGAAACATTTTCAAGGAAAAATCGAATAATGAAATCGGATAGCACCAAATTCACTTTCCCCGTAAAAACGAAACCAAAATTTTACTCTTATATATACCTATATGGAATTCAAAGATGTTTCGTACTCAAAATCTTGTACGATAGAAGTTAGTTTATTTTTTATTTCCAGGGAAAAAAAGGGGGAAGAAAAAGGAAAAATCAACAGCATCATTCTTATTCTCCTCACTATAGTAAAAGAAATCCGGCCAAAGAAACAAACAAATTCACTCGATTACAACAAAAGCCGGACTCGGGGAGCGTCAAAAAGCAATCATTTTCTGACGTTTTCCCGCCAGATAAGCTAGTCCGGCCTCCGACAGGGGTCGCGGCGACCCAATTGGAACTGTCACTCCAGAAAATACCGCGATTGGCGGCTCTCTGGTCAGTACCTGTCTGCACTTCTATTTCTGTCCTATCATCTAGTCCGATTTTTTTCATCCCCCTCCTTCTAACCACCCAGCATTCGCTCGCAGACACAAATAGATCCAGCAATCCGTTTCGTATTTTTCGATCTTTTTCTTCTTCTAGAAACGCGAAGCGATGGAACGGTGGAAGTTCTTTGCCATCTTCTTTCTTTCTTTCTTTTTAAAGTTTCGTCTCGAAGAAGGATCAGAGGGAAAAAATAGACGGAATTCTATCCGCCATGTCTACGTGAGGATTTGAAGCGTAGAAGGAGGGAAAAAAAGTGCTTTGTTTTACACATTTTCACCGAATCAGAAGACATGGTTGAGCTAAAAGCATCCGTAGTCGACTTAGCAGAAGAAAATAGTTTCTAACTTCTCGGAGAAAATTTTCGGAAGTTGGCCCGGAAAGAAACAAGAAAAAAAAAAGGTACTGAGCGCAATTTTTCCTTCAAAACAATGCTTTCAAATAAAAGAATTTTGATCATTTCTACCACTTATTAGCAACAGCACCACTGGCCTGAGAAGAGTCATCTTTCTGAGGAATGGGTTGCAAATTTGAGTCTCGATTCCATAGAAGATTCACGGTGCGTGCCATAAGTAGACCATAAATTTATGAAATGAGATTATGAGATAATGAAATCCTTCTACAACTAAAGGTACCAGACTTTCCCAATCTCTACTCAGGAGGCTCTAGAATACAGACGTGTCATCCAGTATGATAGCTGAGGAGGGTTAGAAGTTATAGGTACGGAGTTGAATTAAATCGGAAAATTTGGGGAGAAAATTTTTAAAAAAAGTTTTTAAAAAGTAAAACACACACACACACAGTTTTTGCTTTTATTATTCTTTTTCTTTTCACACTTATTCATTCACATTAGTTGAATTAAGGCGGTCATATTTTACACATAGTAAAAGGGGCCGTTCAAATATTACGTAAACATGTTTTTGGTACTTTTTG